>QPMI01000353.1:0-34061 GCA_004431415.1 Cyanophora paradoxa | reverse complement strand
CGGCGGCGGCCGCGGGAACGCGGGCCCCTCCAAGGGCGAGCAGGGCGACCTCTTCGTGATGAACAAGAAGGAGTTCTCGACCTTCCTGCAGGAGACGCGCCTCGTCGGCGGCGGCCTCTCCCGCGGTGCGCGCGCGCCGCGCTGTATCCTCTGCCCCGCCCCGCCCGAGCGGGGCTGGACTCGAGCGGCGCCCTTGCAGCGGCGGCGGACCTGGTCTTCATTATCGGGAACCGGGAGCAGTCCGAGTCGGGCCGCTTCGTGGCGACGAACAGCAGCAAGCACAAGCGCTTCCAGGTGCGGCGGGCCGCAGGCCGAGAGGCAGGGGCTAAGGCTGGGGGCGCCCGCCCGCCCTCGCGCCCTCGTGCCTCCGCCTGAGGCGTCCCCCACGCCTCTTAGAAGGCTCCTGAGCCCCCCCTTCTCCTCCGCCTGACGCCGGCCGGGGCCGCCCCCGCCCCGCCCCGTCCCCGCAGTTCTTCCAGTTCCTGCAGTGCCTCGTCCGGATGGCCTTCCTCCGCTACCCCAACCTCCCCTCCCTCCGCCAGCGCTTCCGGTGAGGCCGGACGTACCCCCCCCCCCCCCCCCGCCACTCCTCCCCCCCTCCGACGCCGCCGGGCAGGACGATGATGGAGCAGCTGCTGATGCCCAACGCGCGCATGGACGCCGACGCGCTCGTCTTCCGCAGGGCCCGCCCCGCCCCGCCCCGCCTTATTTTATAGGGCTTGTTAGCTCATTAGCATAGAGTAGCTTAGCTGGCTTGGCCCCGCCCCGCCCCGCCCCGCCCCGCCCCGCCCCGCCCCGCCCTGGCTGAGGGCGCGGGGGCGGGCGGGCAGGCGATGGCCTCGGCGGAGGTGGCGGACGCCTTGCGGCCCTTCCGCCAGAACCTCCGCGTGCGCCCCCGCCCCTGGGCTCAGACTCAGACGTTCTCCGACTCGGACGGTAGGACGTGTACCGGCGGTGGGCGCACCTGGAGTACGTGGACCTGGAGCAGCGGACGGCGGGGCGCTTCGGCGTGCGCGTGCGCCAGGAGCGCTGGCGCATGACCTTCTCCGAGTTCTACAACTTCTCCTACGTGCGCCCCCGGGCCTCCGCCGCGCCGCCCCGGGTTGCTTTGCCCCGCGTCGCGTCGCCCCGGCGAGCCCGGGGGAGCAGATGCACGACCTGGCGGCGGACGAGGAGGAGGCGGGCATCCCCGAGGACGCCCCCGACCGCTTCGACACGTGCGCCCGCCCGCCCGCCCGCCCGCCCGCGCCCTCGAGGGGGGGCGGGCCTCGGCCGAGGCCTCGACTCGGCTTCTTCGCGGCTTCGCTTTGACGCCGCGCTGCCTCTGCGCGCAGGCTCTCGCTGGCGCCGAGCGCGAAGAGCGGGAAGAGCGCGATGGCGCGGCGGGCGATGGCGGGCGGCCCTGCGCCGCGCCGAGCTCGTCGAGCTCTTCCTTGCGTCCCTCCCCGACGCCAGCGTCCGCCCGCCCCGCCCCGCCAGAGCGAAGATGCTCGCCCTCTCACTCCGGGCCCAGGTGGAGGTGGAGATGGAGAGCCTGGGGGCGGTGGAGGGCCTGCACGACGGGCGCCACACCCTCCCCTTCCGCGAGTTCGAGGAGGCGCGCGCGCGCCCTCCAGAGCCCTCCGCCCGCAGCTGCCTGCTAGCCCTCTGATTTCCGCGCGGCGGGACTGCTGATCTTCTAGCTCTGATCTAGAGCTAGGGCTGTCCCCCCGCGGATTTCCTGATTTCCTGATTCCCGCGCAGGTGCTGGCGCGGGTGGCGATGGAGCGCTACTGCGCGGTGCGGAACGAGTTCGACCAGCCCGAGCGCATCGCCGAGTGCTTCCCGCTCCTCATGCGCTGCCTCCGCGTCCGCCGCGAGCGCCCCGCCGCCGGCCCCGAGGTCCGGCCCTCCGCCCCCCGCCCCCCCCCCCCCCCCCCCCCACACCCCCACCCCCACCCCCACCCCTCCCCTCCCCTCCCCCCCCTCCCCTCCCCCCCTCCCCCCCCTCGCCGCTTGCCTGGGTTCTGCAGCTGGTCCCGCTTCTCATGATCACGGCCGGGCGCAGGGCGAGGGGGAGGGCGAGTACGACGACGGGTACACGGACGACGAGGACGAGTACAGCGACCAGGAGGATCCGGAGGAGGACGAGCACAGCGACGGCGAAGGCGAGGGAGAGGGGGAGGAGGGGGACGGAGAGGGCGAGGGGGACGAGGCCGTGAGCGAGCCGGAGAGCGCGTACCCGGGCGGCTTCTGAGCCGCGGGCCCTCTTTGGGGCCCATGGCCAGCGCCCCTCGCCCCACGAAGATCTGTCGATAATTGTACTTTATATCGTGCCGAGTGCCGAGCGCGAGCCTATCTAATTACTCAGTTATAACTTAATGATTGAGACGCGAGTGCCAAGCAGATCCGAGGCGTCAGCTCGCCCCGGACAGCGGTCGTGCGGCGGCGGGGCCCAGCGGCGGCGGTCGGGTGGGATGCGCCGCAGCAGCCTGGCAGCGGCGGGGCGAACCTGGAGCCGACGAAGCTGAGGCAGCCGGCGGGGAAGCCGGCGGAGCGACAGGTGACCAGGCACTGCGCACAGCCTGCGCAGGGCCGAGGCGTCAGCTCGCGCCAGACAGCGGTGGCGGGGCCAAGCGGTGGCGGCAGGGTGAGGTGCGCAGCATTAAAATATTAATATTAGCGGCGCGCGCGGCGACCAGCGGCGGCGGCCGGGCGAGATGCACAGCAGCAGCGGCGGGGCAAACCTGGAGTCGACGAAGCTGAGGCAGCGGGCGGGGCGGCGGGCGGGGAAGCGGGCGGAGCGGCAGGTGGCGCCGGCCGCGGCCGCGCGCGGGCCCTGCGCATAGCATGCGCAGATCTACAGCAGCGGCCGAGGCGCGCGTCAACTCGCGGCGCGTCCTGGAGAGCGGCGCGAATACTGCGAGGCCGTCATCATCTGCTACGGATCGCTGGCCGCGGGTCAACATACGCGCATGCATATGTGCGCGTGGCGCCGAGCTAGCGCGCTGGCTGTACTTGCTCACCGGCATGACAGCTCGTCGTAACTGAACTTGAGCTTGAACCGGAGTCCGTCAGAAACCGAGAGCGTAGGCGGCTCGAGGCCGCAGCCGGAAGCGCACCGGAACGCGGCGTCGCTGGCGCCTTCATCCTGCACGGTGCTTCAGGCAACACAAGTGGCCCCAACACACGGTGCTGCACGCGTACGGGCGCCCCGTGGCCATGGCGGCCTACGTATACGCTGTTGTACCCAGCAAGCGGCGTCCATTCCCCCCTGCTCCATTCCCCCCGGCGTACGGGTACTGCAACACGATATCGCCACAAACTCTCAGGAGCGAGTTTTTCCGGCGCCCGGTACAACAGGTACTTGATCATGAGGCGGCCTTCGCCGGCCTAGCGCGCCCCGCGCCGATTCGAATTCCCCAACCCGGGCATGTATGACCAAATTTTTAAAGTTGTAGAGCGCATTGAGAGCATTCAGGAGCATGTTGTCTGGCGCATATATACTGTTACATAATATACAGCGATAGCAGCTGCAGGTGAGGCGCGAGCCACGTGCACAGCTGCAGCGCTTCAAAAGAATTTATTATAGCGCCGGCGCCAAGTCGCCGAGTCGAATTCGAAATTCATTTCTCCCCCCCCAAATTGCAAAGGGGTACGCCATAGCTTTAGCTCTAACTGGAGCCTCGAGTGCACGGTGCACCGTAGTCTCTCAAAAACAAACAAGTAATGCGGTCCCAAATTAATGCGTTTTCCACTGGCAAAACGCATTAATTTGGGACCGCATTAATATCGAAACGCTATAGATAGGGCTCCGGCCCGGGTCCTAAAACCTGGACCCGCGACCCGCGGGTCGGGTCGACCCCCTGACCCGTGACCCACGGGTCCGACCCGGGTCGCTGGGGGGGGTACCGGTTGCGCCGAAAAACCGCTAAAAAAACACGGGTTCGCTTCCGACAGAGACGTTTCTGTCAGCGGCGCCGCGCACTCGGTCGGCAGCCAGTTGAGCGGCGCGGTCTTAGTCTTGTGGTTGCTCGGTTAGCTTCATAGCTATCGTGTGCATCATCCTCGTCGGCCCCCGTACTTTCTCTGGCGCAGCTCCGGTCGACGGCGTTTTGTGTGCCAGGTGCGACGCAGCCTTCGTCCTCCTGAATCACTGGATCGATGTGAGGGCTAATGGCGCGCGCTCTTGGCCTCCCGCTGCGCGTTCCCGTGCAGGTCGTGCAGCGGCCGCGCCGCTGATCATGATCGGACCGCTAGGGCGGCTAGAACATGCATGCAACGTTGGAGCATTGCCGCAGGATGCTCTTCCATGTGTCCAGCGAAGGCCGGCTCTCCACTGCCGGCCGCCGAGCGAAGCTTTAAGGTGCGGCGCGCGCCGGTGGCCGCGCCCCGCGGGAGTCTTGCCACGTGCGCCCTCCCTGCTGACTCTACGCTCTTTGTAGCCACACTACGCTCCCGCGGCGCGCCGCGGGCGGCGAGCGCGCCTCCTCGAAGCGCGCCGCGTTGTAACCGAGACCAGGCTAAAGCTAGCGCTGGACTACGGCTGAGCCAAGGTGCGGCGGCCGCGGGGCGGGGCGCGGGCGCCGTGCGCGCTTCCGCGCGCTTTGAGCTGATGTATTCTCCTTCGCAGCGGGCGCTGGCGGCCCGACGCGCCGCGGGCGGCGAGCGCGCCTCCTCGTATCCGAGACCAGGCTGTACTGCGGCCGAGCCAAGGTGCGGCGGCCGCGGGACGGGGGCGAGGGCGCGGCGCGCGCTGCCGCGGGCTTCGGACTGATGTATTCTCCTTCGCAGCGGGCGGTGGTGCCCCGGAGCGCCGCGGGCGGCGAGCGCGCCTCGTCGTATCCGAGACCAGGCTGTACTGCGGCCGAGCCAAGGTGCGGCGGCCGCGGGACGGGGGCGAGGGCGCGGCGCGCGCTGCCGCGGGCTTCGGACTGATGTATTCTCCTTTGCAGCGGGCGCTGGCGGCCCGACGCGCCGCGGGCGGCGAGCGCGCCTCGTCGTATCCGAGACCAGGCTGTACTGCGGCCGAGCTAAGGTGCGGCGGCCGCGGGACGGGGGCGAGGGCGCGGCGCGCGCTGCCGCGGGCTTCGGACTGATGTATTCTCCTTCGCAGCTGGCGGTGGTGCCCCGAAGCGCCGCGGGCGGCGAGCGCGCCTCGTCGTAGTCAGATGCCCCCTCCACGCACCTACCCCCACATGCCGCCGCCGAGTTGTTTCTGTCTATTTTGAGCCGTGCATGTTTAAGGATGAACACATTATTAAAGCTCGCTTGAAGTGCTTTCCAAAGATGTATAGCTGTCGGGGCTCGCCAGACGCGGAGCACTGCCGATTCCAGGCCGCCAGAGAGCTTGGCTGGTTCCAGAGAGCGAATGAGTGAATCGGCAAAAGGGCGTTGCGGGAGGGCCCTTAAACGCTATAATATATCGTATAATATCTATTTAAACGCATCTATAACGCTATCCTAATGGCGCGGGCTGCCTGAATAAAGTGGCAGAAAAGTACGGCTTCTAGAGTCGCCAGAAGGTTAGACTACGCCATACAGTTGGTCTAGTCACTTTGGGCTGGAAGGAAGGGAGTTTCGAGCCATTTTATTCCCAGCGCTTCACCATCGCCCCTGCAGCATCTACTAATGTAATAAAATGTAATATAAGCTTAAATAGAACCTATCTAGTTCTTTTGGGGGGCCGGGTGCGGACTATTCAGTGACGTCGACTTTGCACCTGCAGTTTCATGATCAGCTGCAGCCCGCGGCGCGGCCGAAGCCCCGGCACGGCCACCCCGCACGGCCACCCCGCCCCCGATCAGCTTTGCTCTTGTTTATAATTATTGGGGAAGGACCCCCTTCCCCTTCCCCCACTTGGGGGTGTTCGGGTGCCCACCCTAGGCCAAAATGAAATGTCCCGACCTCCCAAAACCCGGGTTTTCTCGCCGGATCCTAGCCAGGCATGTCCCTACGAGTCCGGAGACGTGTTCCGGGAGATCCGGGTCCCGTCGGGTCGACCAGGAATGAGCAATAACACATGTTTGAAAAATGCGATCTAGCGCCTCACCAAGTGGCGGTATATATACCGGACCAAGTGCGCCTGAATGCGCCTGATACGCCCGACGATTCATGTCATACATGCCGAGACCGGAGAGGCACAGGGTGGCCCGCTAGGCCGCCTCAAGTACCTGTTGTACCGAGCGCCGAAAAAAAGCGCTCCTGAGAGTTTCAGGCGATTGCTGGGTACACGATATCGCGGTCGCGGGGCCGAGTTGCGCATGCGCATGCCTTGCAATGCGGCAACAGCTCATCAAGCACTTCGCTCGGCCCGACATCTTGTACCGGAACGTGAAAGAGTGCAGGAAGAAGACGCCCGCTACGCCGCCGCCGCGTTCCGGTGCGCGTCGCCGATGGTTCTGATTGCCCCGCGCCCGCCGTCCGCAGATGCGACACTTTTGCGCCGAAAGGTGCGCTCGCGCGCCGCCCGGCAATCTCGCGCCGGGCGCGTACAGAAGCCGACGCGTGTCGTCGAAAAGCTCCTCTTGCGCAAGGTGCACAGCTAGATTCGATTTGTGCCGCGCTCCGCAGCAGACGGCGGGCCGCGGCGCGGTCGCCGGGCGGGGCGGAGGCGCTGCGGGCGGCGGCGCGGCGCCGACGCGCCGCACGGGGAGCAGGCGCGGCCGGCGGCGCGGCTCGCCGGGCGGGGCGGAGGCGCGGCGGGCGGCGGCGCGGCTCGCCGGGCGGGGCGGAGGCGTGGCGGGCGGCGGCGCGGCTCGCCGGGCGGGCGGAGGCGCGGCGGGCGGCGGCGCGGCTCGCCGATCGGGGCGGAGGCGCGGCGGGCGGCGGCGCGGCTCGCCGTGCGGGGCGGAGGCCCTCCTGAGGCGCGGCGGGCGGCGGCGCGGCTCGCCGATCGGGGCGGATCCGGGAGGCACGGCGGGTGGCGGCGCGGCGCGCAGGGCAAATTGTCCCATTCCCGCACGGCTTCTTGTTCCAGGTATACGCCTAGTGAGCATTTGCTGCAGCCTGCAGACTCTGAGATGCTGTCTTTGTTGAATAAGACCACATGGCCACCTTGCACGAGCAGGGGGCGGGGGCGAGTCGAAGACCTAGAACTTAGTAACCTCTAGTCCTCTTCCGGTCCCACGAGCTCGATTGCGAGCCCGGCCGACCGTCCCAGTTGCAATTACAGGCGTTCGGGCAGCTCAGCGGCCGCAGAGTCAGCGGCTAATTTTATAACCTGACCTTTCCTGCTCAACCGTTAGAGGTCCTTCCCCTCCAACAGGGGCAGTGCAACTGCAGTGTCCCTGTTCCGTTCATAATTATAATTACTTGCTTGCTAGCGCTAGCTGCTGGTGCCGAGCTCGAGGGGCCGGCCGCGGGTGCGAGGCTGGCCCTAGGGGCGCCGGCGGTGCAGGCCTCGCCGCAGTGCAGAGGGTGCGCCCGCATGGCCGCGGGGACCTGGGGACAGCCCGGGGGGCCCGGGGGGGGGGCCGGGGACCTGGGAAAGGGGGCAGGGGCGCACCGAGCCGCAGGCCGGGCAGGCCGGGGCAGCTGAGGGCGATAGGGCGAGGCGCAGGGTGGCGTCGAGGGCGGCCGCCGTGTCGCGGCACGCCGCCAGCCGGCGCCGCCGCGCGCACGCGTGCTGGCGGCTGGCGGCGTGCCGCGACACGGCGGCCGCCCTCGACGCCACCCTGCGGCGACATGTACAGCGGCGGTGCCGGCGGGGGCGTGCGCGCACACGGCGCGCGGGGGCGGCCATCTCGCGCACGGTGCAGTAGTACGCAAGCCTTAAAGCCGCTCTGCCGCCCGCCGCTCCGCCGACGCCTCGCGCGCGGCCGCCCCGTCGGCCGCGGCGGACGGGCCGGCTGGGGCGCCGGCGGGGCGGGGCGCACGGCAGGCCTTGACGTAGCGCTTAAGCTTGGCCTGTTGTGCGTGCTTGACATCCTGCACCTTGAGCTGCGGCAGCGATCGGGGCGGGGCGGGGCAGGGCAGGGCAGGGCGGACGTATACGTATATATACGCGTACGTACAAGCGCTAGCTTAAGGAGAGGAGCTGTGCGCTCGTCGAGGGCGCCGGCGGCCGGCGCCGCTCGAGCCGGCGTTGCCGCCGCGGGGAGCTCGAGGGGCCGGGATGGTGCGGGCGCGCGCCTGCTCGCGCGCGCGCGCTCGCGGGGGGGCGCCGGCGGGACGCTCTGGCAGAAGGCCTCGAGCGCGGAGCGGCGGCCTACTGCCGAAGCCGCACCCCGGCCCGCGGCCGGGCCGCGCCGGGCCCTCATGATCAGCTCAGCGGCTGGCGCCGGCGCGGCGTATGGCGCCGCACCCACGTGCACCTGCCGCTTCCACCAGCGTACGGCGCCGCGCGCGCGCGCGCGGCCGCTGCTATAATCGGCCATGAAAGGTTCGAATTCGTCGTCGCTGGCCCAGCCTGGCAGTGGCGTCGCAGGAGAGCCCGGCCGCGCTGCTAAAATGTCCTTGTATGGACCCGACCCGCCGGGTCACCACCTGGACCCGTGACCCGCGGGTCAGGCGACCCACGGGTCCACCCGCGGGTCGGGCGACCCGGGCCGGAGCCCTAGCTATAGAAACTGCTGTATGTACGGTAATGTACCCCCATACCGCAGGCAAAAAGCTGCAAAAAGCATTAATTCGGTGCCGCATTAATATCCATAATAGGGGTCCGGCGCGGGTCGATCCAAAAACGCATTAATTACTGGCGCATTAATTAAGTGTTACACGCGTACGGTATATATATCGATCGCTAGCCGCTGAGCGATTCTTTTAATTGTTTTCTAAGTGGCCGCGCCCGGCGCGCCGGGGTCGATCTTCGGAGCCAAGGTGACGTATACCGGAGAGCTATATATATATATATGTTTTTCAAGTTTTCGCCGCGGCTGGCTCTCTGGAGCCAGTTTTCGCCGCGGCTGGCTCTCTGGAGTAGGGCTGCGCCCAGTGAGGTCCGCGGGCTTACTTTGTGAGTGAGCTTTTTGCGTCCCACTCACTCAGTCACTGTAGTGAGCAGGGGGTACGTTTTCGTATACGCGAAAAACGACCTAAAACGACCTAAAACGGCCCAGATTTCGCCGTGTTTGCAGGCGCTACGTGCCGTAACTGCCAGCTGTTTCCGCGGGCTTCTAAAATGTCGAGACTCTGAGAGGTCGTTTCGAATTTCAAATTGGTCATGGTCAGCATCGCGCGCGGTGCTGCTAGCGCTACGCTATACGCATGTAGATCTGAGTCATCTGACTCAAAAGTACCCCCAAATCGTTAGGTGGGGGCCGTGGGGCGCCTGGGTCGTGATTCCATGGAGCCAGATACCCCGCCGCGCGGCGCGGGCTGAGGTCCGGCTCACTCGCCCCATACATTTTTCTTTGTACGAGTGAGCCAAAATCCTCACTCAGTGAGTGGAGTAAGACCCTCGACCCTCCACTGATCTCACTGGACCCAGCCCTACTCTGGAGCCAGTTTTCGCCGCGGCTGGCTTCTGGATCTGGAGCGGCTAGCGGGGTCCCGCCGGGCCGGGCCGGCTCGAGCCAAGCCTAGCCAGTCCGAAAAGCGGCTCGAGCGGCTAGCTAGTTGGGCTAGCCAGGCCTAGCCTCGGCCGATTTTCGCCTTCCCTAGCAGGCTAGCTAGCTAGTTGGCTAGCTTCCCCCCATTTCAAGTTCCGCCCCCCCTCCACTGGCCGACCATGGCCAAGCAAGGTGGGGCTAGTCCCTCCAGCTAGCTGGCGGCTGGGCCAGGCTCCCGGCTCGCCCCTCCGACTGGGCTAGCCCCCCAGGGCCCAGGCTAGCCAGCCGGCTAGCCTCGCCCCGCGCTAGCCATTCCCAAACAGCGGCTCGAGCCGCCCGCCAAAGTCCGCTAGCCTAGCCGGCTTGCTAGTACTACGGTACTGTCAATCCACAAAGTTAGGCGACGACAAAGTTAGGTGCGGATAGACGAGTTCACCCATTCGTCTAACTTAATCCCCGTCTAACTGTGTCTAAAGGGGGTATGCCATAGTAACGCTTGTATGGAGCGACCAGCAGCTCGTCTATCTTTGTAAACGTCACTGCGTCTATCACGACGGGTCACGGGTGGGCAAACGTCTAAGAAAAGCGACGCCTAACTTAATGACATGACAGTAGGCTAGGCTCGATCGCGAGCCGCAAGCCTACCGGCGTTGAACTGCAAGTTGCGATTGACTCAGTGATCGATTACGCTCATGATTACCGTAATGCAGAATATTAAGGTCTGCACTTTATTATGTCGCCCCGAAATTATGTCGCCTCGGACGGCCCGGGACGGGACAACGACATAATTTGGGACCGTCATAGTATGTACGCTCAGTGGTACCCCACCAAATTTACCGCCTTATACAAGCCCGAAACTTTCTTGACGACATAATTTGGGGATGTCAAATTTCGCATAGAGAAGGGTCCGGTTTTATAACGACATAAATTTGACCGTCATATTATTGTGTTTTACGGTATGATCATCATGGCATGCCGCATGCGCATCATGCAGCGCATGCGGCGGCTTTGATTATTTCTCAGACGCTGTGCCGCAGTCTACCAGCGGCGAGCTGCTCGGCTAAGACTCTACATCTGAGAGTCCGGCCGCTTTCAGGACGCTTTCAAAGTTTAGCTGTCTCAGCGGGTGCACGTGCGTTGCCATTCAAGCTCGCCCAGCCTCTAGATCTGTGAAGCCGCTGCAGCTGAGGGCACCGCTCAGATAAAATTCCGCCGAAGCAAACGCGCCCGTCGAGCATCCACATCTTCGATCCGCTTCTCGAAATCTAAGAATGGGCAAGGTTCTGTCTGCACTTAAGCCTGAGCCAATCGAGCTCTGTGCGCGACTCCCGGCCGGGCCGCCCGGCCCCCTTAATCATGAATCTCAGAGTATCTAATCGCGTTTTCGATCAGGGACGAACTGCTACAGCAATGCGAGCTGCGATGGAGACGGCCTCGGCACGTGCTACTACATGAGCGACAAAGGCTCTTCCGCATGCGCCACCGAGTGTAGGCAGAAGGGCGGCAAGTCCATGCAAGCCCAAGTGCAAGAGTTAATGGAAGTGAAGTGCTTTAATTTCACCAGGCTGGACGTCGATCCACAGGTTTGTGCACTCCGCGACGCAATCGAGTTGCGCAGACAACTGAAAGTACATCTTTTGCGCACCCGCTCGCAGGTTGTGAGCGTCGAGGACGACGACGCGGAGCTCGACATGGCCGAGGCGGAGGCTGAGACGGAGGCCGAGGCTGCGGTGCCCTCTAAATTCGATGAACTGCGACTTTGCGCGCGCGCCTGATCACGCTGAGCATCGCAGACGCTCGCCGGCGCGGACGGCCTCGAGCTTGCGGACGCCTAACTATAATCTTCTGATTCAACGATGAGAACATGTACATCGGCGTCGATGATCTGATCAGTAGGTTGAGGCTGACATTCAATGTACATGAACAGCGAAAAATCGAATATGCAAATTAAAGGAGAAGGATCATCGCCGAGTCGGATGCGGTATGCTTTAGGCCCTGATCATGAGGGGAAGGTCTAGAGGCGCGGTTGTGTTTGTCAGAGGCGCAAGGTTGATCACATGATCATGAGGGGCGGTTGATCATGATCACATGATCATGAGGGGCACGCCTGGGGCGGAATTCGAAGTGGCCATGGGCCCCCCACGCGATCGTCAAGCTCGCGCTCGCTGATCATGACCATGATCATGATCCGGCCTAAACGTTTAACGGACAAGCCCCGCGGTCCCCGCTACGCCTTCAGCACGTCGCCCTGAGCCCCGCCGCAGCGCCCGCATGCTCGAACGCGTTCTCCACTTCCGTCAGTTTTGTGACTGCCAGACGCGCTTCCTCACGCTTAGAGCCCTGCTCGCCCACCTGGCGAGAGGCCGCTGCGTCCGCCGGAGCCCGCGGTTGGCGCCCAAATACGAACGCTTCCGCGGCCTCTGCGGCTGCGACCGTTTGTTCAGGACACCCTTAGAGCTCCTCCGGCACATAGTGCGAGCAGGTTGCGGCATGCTGCCTCCGGCATCGAACGCTGCCCCGCCGTCGACCGTGGCCCCTCCGGCCCCGGCCCCCTTGCACCGGACTGCCGTCGACTCGACCACTCTCTCCTCGGAAACGGGGGACGCCCCTGCCCTAGGCCTCCCCATCAGCCCTCTGCGTGAACGGCACCAGCCTACCCCACCCTCTACGCCAGTCGCACAGCCCGCCGACGCGGCCCCAGGAATCCCCCTCGCTGCATGACCGCCCCCGAGCGCCACCTGAATCAGCCCTGCACCCCCCGCGGACGAAGCGGCCCGCCGCTCCAGGCGAGACTGGTACAGACGACGATAGGACTTTCAAGCGCCCCCGGCCCGGCGGGGTCCAGCAGGGACGACGCCGATCACGGATCCGGAGCCCCGGCCGGCCTCGCCGGCACGGCCGGACGCTGGCGCGGCTCCCGGTGTTAACCGGACCGAGCCGGCGCAGGCTCCGAAGCGGAAGGCGCGCACCGCCGCCCCTAGGGCAAAACGCAGCAAAACCAGCGGGCCCGCGGGGTCCCTGGTTGCGGGCCAACGCGCGGTCACAGACTACTTCACAATCGGCGAATACCGGCCGGCACAAACTGCAGCAGCGAGGCGGACGACACCGGCGCCGATCGGCGGCGCGCCCATGGCCACCACCTCCACTAGCCCTCCCGTCGGACCGCCGGCGGCCGCCAGACGAAGCATGGGCCAACACAGCTCGCCACGGGCCACGGAGGCCCGGCCCGCGCCACCGCCAGCCCCGCCACCGCCGGCCCCGCCGGAACCGGAGCGGCAAAAACCATACCGATCCCCCAGGAGCCTACTCCCGTACCTCCCCGATGCGTGCGCGACATGCGGCTGCCGACGGCAAGACCACGGCACCACAGCACCTCCGGAAGACGATGACCTGCCCTCATTGTCCGCCCCTCGCCCAGGACACGACACCATCTCCGATCCTCGCTCCGCGTCTCGGCCTCATACCACTTTCTGCACATCGATCCAACCGGGCACGGAGTCTTAAAGTACAGAGGCTGACGAGAGGGCGGGGGGGGGGGGGGGGGGGGGGGGGAGGGGGGAGGTGAGGAGGGGGGATAGGGAGGGAGGGGAGCAAGGGGGGGGGGGGGGGGGGGGGGGGCAGGTGAAGGAGGCCCGAGGACGGCGGTGGCGGACTCTCTTCAGGCGCGGCAAGGCCCTCGACTGACGAGACCCGACGGCGTCGATGCTTGGACGATCTTCACCGCTCCTCACATCGCTCTTTCTCTTCTTCCGCCCCCCATTTAATTATAAGTGCTCATGCAGGAGTGCTCATGAAGCTTGTCACTGTCAATGTTGTCATACAAAGCGTTTGGAGACCGATGCTGTAAAAACTAAATTGCAAAGAAGAATGCCGTCGACTTACACTGTAACTGGGCGGAGCCCCCTCGAGCTCTGCTTGTATATCGATCTTTTGAATCACGATACGTGAGCAGCCCCCGCAGTACTAGTGCTGGTGTCTAGAGACTGTGGCCGGTAGTTCACCAAAACAGATACGAAAGTATACGTATTTTTACTAGGGGCCCGGCCGCGTTTGACGCGCCGGGGGTGCAAGGGGGGAATCGGGATCTAATGAAAGAGTAGTAGTGGCACGAACATGCACGGGGCAGATGTAGATCGACCCCGGCCCAGCGCGCGCGGCAGGTTGAAGTAGTAAAGATAGACACAGATTATATATGATTGAAAAGAATAGAAAAGGGCTGATAAGCAGACGCTGCGATCTAACCGAATAAAGAAAAGCCTGAATGAAAGGCCAGATTCAGCGGGTGGCAGGCGGCGTGGGCGCACGCACGTGCACGCGGCGCAACACAGGGCGCACGCGGGGTGCCGAATGAGCGGACAAGCGCCACGTCGTGCGCAGCACACGAACTATATATAGCTAGTCTGCTGTCCGGGTGCCGATCGCAACAAGAGCGCCGAGCGCCCGGCCCGGCCGGCGTGCTCGGCCGGCACACGCGGTTCTGCAATATAAGCTCGATATATATATAAGCTCGATATAAGCGCAGCAAGAGAGTACGGTCTAGATCTGGCCGGCCGCGGCCGGGCGTGCTCGGCTGCGATCAGCTGCAGCGGCGCAGGCAGCAACGCAAGCAGTTTCTAGGCGGAAATCTAGAGGAAACGTTGTCAGGTAGAGAGAAGTGGTTCCATGCAGAACCGCGCAACGAAGAGCAAGGCGTACGCGGCGCACTGCGAGGAAGCCGAAATCTAGAGGAGACAGCTAGGGAGAACTTGGTTCCATGCAGAACCGCGCAAAAAATTCGAAGACCGGAGTTAGAGAGAAGTTAGTTTTCCCCTCGAAAACCACTTTTCCCCCTCGAATTCGACGTTCAAAAGTCGAGAGCTGACCGGTCCACCGAGCCAATCCGAACGCGAATAAAAGACATTTTCGTTGCAGACTGGCCCACATTTTCGTTGCAGACTGGCCCTCGAAAACGGCCTCGTAGAAAAATTTTGGCTGAAGCGAGGGAACGGGAAGCAAGGGGGCCCCCTTCCCCCCTTGCAACATATGCATTAAATATTGTTTGAATTTTGAGTCTTGAAATAAACCGCAGTACATTGCAATTGCAATTGGGTTTTTCAAAGACCCCATATTAGTACAAGCAGGGGGGCAAGCCCCCCCGCACCCCCCCATTAACTGATGATCGATATCATGACCGTCGGACATAGCTATAGCGATCGCACGCGAATTCGAAAGAAACTTACACGCAGTAATGAATTTTTTCGCGATCTGGAATTCGAAGCATGTATACGTAGATCTAGATCTGCAGCTGCAGCTGAACTTCAATCCAATCGAGAAACGCGCAGCGTTGACGTCAGCGCCATACGCGTCGCGTCGGCCGCGCCGACCTCGATCTAGACTCTCAGATCTTGAGCTTCGGAAGCGGAGCTTCGGAAGATCTAGCTATAGATCGGAACTGTTACAATTAGCTATTATATATTTCGAATCTTGCGCAGTTTGCCAGAACGCCGGACGTTTTCAGGACAAAAGAATTCGAATAATCTTCCTCGGCTTCGTCTTCAAATATACGGTCGCGGCCGCCGGGCACTTCATGATCCGAAGCGGGTGCTCATAAGCAGCGGCTTCGACAAAATCAGGATCACTGCTTTCGCGTGCGTTGACTTCGAATTCGAATTCACCTGCTGATATCGATGCGCCGCAGTGCTCCGTCTGCACAAGCTTAAGCATGCGCAGCAGCGCTAGCTACATGCGCAGCAGCACTAGTATGTACGCGGTTGCTACTAAGGCTAAGCGCAACTGCAGCAACGACAGCTGCTGCTGCTGCTCATGAATCATGATCAGCGGGCCTGCAGCTAGACTGCAGTGTGTTTCGGTTACTTTCCGTTACTTTTCGCTATCCGCCACTTAAGCTGTCCCGGAGTCCGTTACTTTCCGGAAACGTCCGTTATAATTATCCGCCACTTTCCGTTACTTCCGTTATCTGCCACTTTCCATGCACGCCACTGGCCAGCTTAAACTGCTGGGAAAAACTCGACTCACGCGACAGTCGCGCGGCTAGCGCTCGCGCCACGCCGTGACTAGGGCTGGGTTCAGTCACTGTCAGTCAAAGTCAGAGGGTCTGACTGACCCGACTGAGTCACCAAATTGGCCGACTGAGGTTCTCTCAGTCCCATACAAAATACTGTTGGGAGCGTGCCCCCCTGTGGGCTTTTTCCATCTGAAGCTCGACGTAGATCGACCTAAAAAGGATCTTCTGTCGTCTTACCTCCAGAAAAACAACGAAATCTGAACGAAACCGCCCGCGCTAACGAGGCTAACGGGGGCCGAATTCCTTTCACCAGTGTTCTTAAGCTTTGCTCGCATAATCACTCCCTACTGCCCGCGCACTGTGCTTGGCAACTTAGATGGATCGCCGAGTCGCATCTGGGTCATTTCCGGCCCAAATTCCGGGTCATTTTCCTCAGTTTTTGCACGGTAGCCTGACTGAACCTCGGGTTGACTGATTCAGTCACAGTCAGGGGGGCTGAGCGACTGGGTCAGGGGTGGACCCTGACTGAACCCAGCACTAGCCGTGACGTCGACGGCGCCCGCGGCCGCGTGGCGGGCACTGGCGGCGGCCACGGCCAGCGCGCGCCGCAGCGCGCCGCTGCGCGCGCGGCGCTACCGGCCGCGGTACCCGCGGTGACACATGTACACTGTGACACGTCAACCTGAGTGAAGGAAAATCCGGTACGTCCGATCGGATCGAACCGGTAGTAGTAGTCTGGTACTGGCGAAGGCCGAGGGGTACCGGACCGTCGATCGGATCGATTCGATTTTAATTTGTTTTATAGAAGTTGCCCGACAGCTCACTGAAAGAGTCCTAGTCAAAGTCGACGTCGCGGCCCGGGCTCGCGATTGCGACGTATACCGTACGTCGCGATCGGCTCAATTTGCGAGCACGTGCACGTACTACGTAGTACCACGTAGTAGCACGTACTACGGTACCGTAGTACTACGATCGCGTCCCGGGTCCGCACGCATTTGGCGCGCACTACGACTGCGAATCCATGTGGCATGCATTAAATTTCTTTAAAACCCAAACTGGAACCGGTTTTCGATCGATCGATTTCGATCCGCGCGCGGCTGGGCAAAATTAAAATTGCGGTTTTTAATTAAATTAACGTGCTGACATTTTGAGTTTAGTTTCACTTGGGGTAATGTGTCTGGCGTTATCGCAGCAGATTTTCGAGAATAAACGCGGTACCTAATTGTAAATCTGAAGTCAAAATTTAATTTGTGATTGTGATGTAATTTACGTTATGCCACACTGTGTTCTCATATGCGTTGACACAACCCTAAGGTAAGTTTTCTGACCTCAATCAAACTACCGAGGATTTTTGGCTCGGCCGTCCCGTGAAGACTGAGTTTTTTTACGGGTGTCCGCATGCGTCATAAGTAATCAGTTATAACTTAGTATAGCCACGTGCACGTACACAGGAGGTTTGCCGCAGTGCCCCACCATAGTCTCTCAAAAAAAATGGGATATTGGCCTCGGGGCCGCGGATAATGGTAATGAACGCTCTCGGATCGGTATCCGCAGCTGCGCCCGGAATCTCTGTACATGTGTGGGAGGCGATTGTACATATTCCGAGGCTCGTGCGCGTGCTCGGCAGCCTCGTCCTCTTCCGCCCTCTTTCGCCCCGAGCCCTCGGGTGTGCTCAGCGCTAGCGGGGCTCCGGAGTCCGGATCCCTTCTGAACGCGAGCCGTCCTCGAAACCGAACCAGCTCAGCGACTATTGCCTACCGCTTGAAGCCGGTGCCGTCGCAGCGGGCGAGGGCGGCGCTGGAGCGCGGCAAGAGCGCGGCGGGGCCGTCGGCGGGCGCCGCGGCGGCGGCGCCGCCGGCGGTGAGCGCCCGGCGGAAGGCAGAGGCCAAGTCGCTGCTGCGGAGCATGACGGCCGGCTCGGCGGCGGCCGGCGGGAACGCGGGCCCCTCCAAGGGCGAGCAGGGCGACCTCTTCGTGATGAACAAGAAGGAGTTCTCGACCTTCCTGCAGGAGACGCGCCTCGTCGGCGGCGGCCTCTCCCGCGGTGCGCGCGCGCCGCGCTGTATCCTCTGCCCCGCCCCGCCCGAGCGGGGCTGGACTCGAGCGGCGCCCTTGCAGCGGCGGCGGACCTGGTGTTCATCATCGGGAACCGGGAGCAGTCCGAGTCGGGGCGCTTCGTGGCGACGAACAGCAGCAAGCACAAGCGCTTCCAGGTGCGGCGGGCCGCAGGCCGAGGCTAAGGCTAAGGCTGGGGGCGCCCGCCTGCCCGCCCGCCCGCCCCGCCCGAAGGACGTCCTTCCCGTCTTCCAGCGACGCCTCTTAGAAGGCTCCTGAGCTCTCCCTTCTCCTCCGCCTGACGCCGGCCGGGGACGCCCCCGCCCCGCCCCGTCCCCGCAGTTCTTCCAGTTCCTGCAGTGCCTCGTCCGCATGGCCTTCCTCCGCTACCCCAACCTCCCCTCCCTCCGCCAGCGCTTCCGGTGAGGCCGGACGTACCTCCCTCCCCCCCTCCCCCCTCCCCCTCCGACGCGGCCGGGCAGGACGATGATGGAGCAGCTGCTGATGCCCAACGCCCGCATGGACGCCGACGCGCTCGTCTTCCGCAGGGCCCGCCCCGCCCGCCCCGCCCCGCCCGCCCCGCCCCGCCCCGCCCGCCCCGCCCCGCCCGCCCCGCCCCGCCCCGCCCGCCCCGCCCCGCCCTGGCTGACGGCGCGGGGGCGGGCGGGCAGGCGATGGCCTCGGCGGAGGTAGCGGGCGCCCTGCGGCCCTTCCGCCAGAACCTCCGCGTGCGCCCCCGCCCCTGGGCTCAGACTCAGACGTTCTCCGACTCGGACGGTAGGACGTGTACCGGCGGTGGGCGCACCTGGAGTACGTGGACCTGGAGCAGCGGACGGCGGGGCGCTTCGGCGTGCGCGTGCGCCAGGAGCGCTGGCGCATGACCTTCTCCGAGTTCTACAACTTCTCCTACGTGCGCCCCTTCCCCGCCCCACCGCCCCGCCCCGCCCCGCATCGCTTTGCCCCGCGTCGCCCCGCCGAGCCGGGCGGCGCAGATGCACGACCTGGCGGCGGACGAGGAGGAGGCGGGCATCCCCGAGGACGCCCCCGACCGCTTCGACACGTGCGCCCGCCCGCCCGCCCGCCCGCCCGCGCCCTCGAGGGGGGGCGGGCCTCGGCCGAGGCCTCGACTCGGCTTCTTCGCGGCTTCGCTTTGACGCCGCGCTGCCTCTGCGCGCAGGCTCTCGCTGGCGCCGAGCGCGAAGAGCGGGAAGAGCGCGATGGCGCGGCGGGCGATGGCGGGGCGGCCCCTGCGCCGCGCCGAGCTCGTCGAGCTCTTCCTTGCGTCCCTCCCCGACGCCAGCGTCCGCCCGCCCCGCCCCGCCAGAGCGAAGATGCTCGCCCTCTCACTCCGGGCCCAGGTGGAGGTGGAGATGGAGAGCCTGGGGGCGGTGGAGGGCCTGCACGACGGGCGCCACACCCTCCCCTTCCGCGAGTTCGAGGAGGCGCGCGCGCGCCCTCCAGAGCCCTCCGCCCGCAGCTGCCTGCTAGCCCTCTGATTTCCGCGCGGCGGGACTGCTGATCTTCTAGCTCTGATCTAGAGCTAGGGCTGTCCCCCCGCGGATTTCCTGATTTCCTGATTCCCGCGCAGGTGCTGGCACGGGTGGCGATGGAGCGCTACTGCGCGGTGCGGAACGAGTTCGACCAGCCCGAGCGCATCGCCGAGTGCTTCCCGCTCCTCATGCGCTGCCTCCGCGTCCGCCGCGAGCGCCCCGCCGCCGGCCCCGAGGTCCGGCCCTCCGCCCCCGCCCCCCCCCCCCCCCCCCCCCCCCCCCCACACACACACACACACACACACCCACCCCACCCCTCCCTCCGGATCCCCTCCCCCCCTCCCCTCCCCCCCCCCCTCGCCGCTTGCCTGGGTTCTGCAGCTGGTCCCGCTTCTCATGATCACGGCCGGGCGCAGGGGGAGGGGGAGGGCGAGTACGACGACGGGTACACGGACGACGAGGACGAGTACAGCGACCAGGAGGATCCGGAGGAGGACGAGCACAGCGACGGCGAAGGCGAGGGGGAGGGGGAGGAGGGGGGCGGAGAGGGCGAGGGGGACGAGGCCGTCAGCGAGCCGGAGAGCGCGTACCCGGGCGGCTTCTGAGCCGCGGGCCCTCTTCTTCTCGGGGCCCATGGCCAGCGCCCCTCGCCCCACGAAGATCTGTCGATAATTGTACTTTATATCGTGCCGAGTGCCGAGCGCGAGCCTATAGCTAGCTAGCGCTATAGGCCTAATTACTCAGTTATAACTTAATAATTGAGACGCGAGTGCACGTGCCAAGCGGACACTTCGGAAAAACAAGGTTATAATTAACGCGGCCGGCTGAGCTTCCAGATCCGATTTCTGTTTCAGGATGCCGTGCCCCGATCGCAAGGGGTCGGCGTGAAAGAAGTGGTATGTAGCCGACATCGACTTGGCAGCATATGTTAGCCTATACTGCCAGCTAGCGCTAGCACTTCCTGACTAGCTAGAGCCTATAGCTAGAGGTGCGCGTGCACAGATGTTGCTCATGAGTCACGATGAGTGTGCAGACACATGTACGGTGTGTATCACGTAAGAGATACTACGATGAGATACGTAAGCGTCGTGCCGCGAGCGACAGTCACTGAGTGCGCATGCCAGAGTGCCGCGAATTCCGAAGGCAGTGCCGGCGCGGTTTAAAATAGCTAGCTATATCATAGTATAGCCGTTTGCAAAAACTTGCAATCGGCCGCTGACCCATGGCCATGGCCAGCCTGCCTCATGGACCAGCCAGGATCGCTAGCCGAGGCTAATTTGTAAGTGCCTAGGTTCAGATGTAAGAAAAGTCCAACGGTCCGCCTTGCCTTGCCCAGGTTGGCAGAGGTTGCCCACCGGCCCGGCGGTACCGTACGCGTGCCTCTGCCTCGGCCCTCGGCCGCGGGCAGCTGCAGCCAAAAACATTCTGCCTTCCCTCAGGGCCTTGCCTGGCCTTGCCCAGGGTAACTTGTAAATTCGCTTGAAAGCTAGGCCAGGCAAGGCCCTGACGGCCCCTGAGGGAAGCCAGAATGTTTTTGGCTGCCCGAGGGCTGAGGCAGAGGCACCGTCTCAGGCACGGTACCGGTGGATCACGCTCCTACTAGCCTCCTAGGCTCCAAATTAAAGGGCGCGGCCGCGCGGCCGCCGGGAGCGCGGGGCCCGTGTCGCGATCGTCCGGCGTCCGCCATGACGGCGCCATCAGTTCCTGAACTTCGGAACGTTGGTGCGAGAAATTGAACAATCATTGAATGTTTGGGGGGGTAGAATGCACCGGATTACGGAGCCAGATCTGGAATGGAGTACTTGTCCCGCCGGGAAACGTTAACGTTTTTTTTCAATCCGGATCCGGTTCCTGAAACAGTGGCCGTTGACTTAATCATAAAACAGATGATGAAAAGCCGATAAAATCTGGGTTTTTTTAGGACCGCTGGCCCGGCGCTGGGCCACAGGCCCACAGCCGCGGCCACGGCCAAGCGTACTACGGTACGCCGTGACGGCCACGCGAATTATAATTACCGTAGTACCGGCCACAGCCTCCGAGCCGTTTTTGGAGCGTTCGCCCTGGGCCAGGCAGTCAACTTGGCAAAACCCTGGCTTGCCGGGCTTGGGCTTATAGCCCGTTTTTGAGGGCTGGCAAGCCAACTGCTCAAGCCAGACCCCAAGCCCCCCGATTTCATAGAGCTCGATGTGAAGCTCGAATTGGCTGCCGGCGGCTTGCCAAGCTTGTTTTGGCCAGCCGAAAATTTTGGGCGGCCGAGCCGCTAGGGCCAGCCCGGCCAGCTTCGGTGCAAGGACTTGAGTTTTTGGCCCAGTGGGCCGGCCCCGTTGCAAGCTCTGAGGCTGAAATCCGGTAGGGCGTATCTAAGCTGCCGCTGCTTTTGCTTAAGCTTTCGTCGCTAGTTTGGCTCCGTTCCGAACTAGTTCAACTCCTAAAGAATTACTAGGAGCACCAACGTAGAGGTTTGCTTTAAGCTAGCGAAGGGTGGCCTTCAAAAAGCTTGCGCTGGTATGGAAAGGAAAGGAAATAGAATAAATCGCACTTCGCTAGCTTGTGAAACCTCTAACACGTTCGAATTCCGGAATGACGTAATGGTACCTCCGCAAGCGCGCTAAGTACCAGCCCTTAAGCTAAAAACGCGTTAAGAAACGTATCCGGATTCCCCCCTGAGAACCGACAGCCAGAGCCGCCACTGGCCCGCCAGACCCCAACCCTAGTAGCGGGCCGGGGCGCCGGCAGCTGTTGAAGAGCCGGGCGCCGCGGCGAACAGTTCAAGGCCTCTAGGTCGCAGTTTCTGAGCCTCGGATTTGTTTTTGCAAAAGTGGATGTCGCATTGATACAGAACCGTGGCATGGCAGTATCAATGTTCTACTTGACGTGCCCTTCCGACAGTTTCTGAGCCTCGGAGTGTTCGAATTCCTCGCCTCGGAGTGTTCGAATTCCTCGAGCTCACATTCGACCAGCAAGTCGAGCCAAGGGCGACCAAAGGCGATCAGCGGCTCAGCAGAATCACTCGGGCTAGCAGCGCTAGCTCAGCCGCTGCAGAAGCCGCTGCAGAAGCCGCTGAGCACTAGTACTCTCTCACATTTAGATCAAAGTCAAACAAGCGCAATCCGGTGCGGTCGCAGATGCTTAGCGCAAGACTCGTTCGTCTGCAGCTGCACGCAGCCTTTATATGGGTGTTCCTGCTTGCACATGCCCGAGGGTTTCCTGCTTCTGGTACCTTGCCCGCGTCACTTACAGTCACTGGCGTGCAACCGGGAGGATACCTGGCTACTTCGACCCCAATCTGGATGAACGTGAGCGCCGCGGTCGAATATTGGAAGTTCCCTTATTGGTGCACAGAATCGGTCTCTATATCTCGAATTCGCTGCTTTCCGATTGACACGTAAGCACGGCGCAGGACGATTACAGCGTCTAATGCCGGGGACAGAGTTCGGCTTAACTTCAATTCTCTCGAGTGCAGTCAAGGTGGGTGCGAATCCAACCCTGGGGCAACCGTCCGAGTGCGTGCTCATGTCTGTGGATGTCGATGCTTCGAGTCTTTTAATCTCTGAGACGACCTTGTGCACGCGAAAGATCGTTGATCTCACCTCACCCCCAACGCTACTAGCGGCCAAAAAGGTGCCTTAGTAGACTAATGATTTCAGATCTCATGCAACTAATATAATGATAACATGACTGGCTCCTCAGTTCCCCGAAGTGAACGTCTACACAAGTACATCCGACACGCTGTATATCACGCTTGCGTACCCGGCGCGCTCTGTCGTCTTCGGATTTACGCTGACTTATGAGAGCGTACCTTCCAGCAGTGCGTAATTTTTACTGATAGCTATAGCTGATGTCTTCGAATTCGCGGCGCCGGCGTTATCGCTGGTCCGAAACCTTGCGTGATTTGGAGCCTTTCTGCAGCTCCGGCTTCGCCCGCAGCGAATCTGACCAACTTGGCGCTGCACAACTGCGAGGCGGATGGATCCTATTTCACTCCGTCTACTGTCAGTGGAGGTGCTCGAAACCGCAAATTCCGAGCGAGCAATATTTTCGCGTATGAATACGTGATTATAATTAGAAGATTGCGCCCGAAGTATATATGTTGCATATGCGTTGCGCAAGAGACTGCATTTCCAGACCTCATGGTTAAGTTCATCTCACCGCATGATCGGGATCAGGGGCGGGATTCGGGTCGACTGAAGTGCTCGTCAGCCCCGGAATGCCTACAACAGCGGCTTCGCTCGTCGATTTCATCGCGAGCTCAACCAGCATCGGCAGAAATCTTCTGTACTCAGATTGCCTCCTCCGTGTTTGGTCGGTCACGAACGTCTCATATGCATAGAGTGCCGCATCATGAAGCTTGAGCTTAAGCTTTAGCTTCGGAGCTGCGTGTCTTGTCCGGAAGCTTATGCCACGATCAGGCACATCAAGCTCGGTCCTGCCTGTTTAGATGGAAATCTATCCTTATCCCTCACAGCGCTGAACATTCAAGAAAACGCCGATCTGCTCCATGTGTGCATTGTTTCGATGTCTTGCTAAATCATGAACATGTCCGATCATGAACATGAACTGCGCTTTCGAATTAATATTCGAGCAGATTTTTAAAATCAGGCCGAATCTTCGAGGCACCAACCCGGCAAAGGCCCTGCAGCCGGCCAGCAACACCACATATTCCGCGAGCGGCTTCCGCTATGGAGCGTTCACAGGACTGGGGACGGGGGTGTACCTCCCCACTCTCCCTGTTGATCCCTTCGACCCGTCGGATGGAGAAGGCGCTAAAGAATATCTGATCACTTTCATGGCTGATTCTGGAGGTGCGGGCGAAACGAGAACTGCCGGCACCTTTATAGGGTTCAACACATCCATATCAGTCAGTGCGTCACACTTGCCCACGGCTGCCAACATCAATAATTATTAAGTTGTCCGATCTCGATTAAGCCCTGATCATGATCATGAGCGACCAGCGAGCTGCATCCCGACGCCTTCGCCGTCCCCTTCGCCGTCGTCCTCGCCCTCGCCCTCGCCTTTAGCGACTTCGTCGCCATCGCCGTCGCCTCTTCCCGAGGCCAGCGCCAGCCCGAGGTCTGATCGCGATGATTCCATTTATCGGAATATTAATGGCACGAAAGCATGTACATCTCATGATTAACTTTGATTTCACAGCCCGACACCGAGCGCCGGCCCATCCCCGTTCGCGACGCCGACCCCCGCGGCTCATGATCACGCATCCGCGACGGCGACTCCGAGTCCGTCTGCGTCGTCCTCTCCGTCTCCAAGCCAGGTCCCGTTTCCATACTTTTCGTTCTATAAACTGAATAGTGAACGAACTTTAATATAATATTCGCCGCGGCGCAATCGCGTCTCCTAGTCAATTGTTCTATTCTAATCGTGATCACTGGTTTAATTTTGTCGCCCGCGATTGTGTGCAGGCGGCGACTGCACCGACACCGTACGCGTCCCCTGCGGTCCTGACCCCCGAGCTTCCTCCTCCGGTTCGAATGAATGCATATGGCTTTGCGCGAATATTTCGCGACTTCGTTACAGGCATTCATTGCAATCGCAACCGGCGGAGCCTCCGGCACAACCATTGAGGTTATTGTTGGATCAACCACGGCGAGCACTCTAGATCTCGACAGTTCCTTTGTGTATAATCTTGGTTCGCGAAATTAAAACTAGAGCAGTTTACGGTTCAAGATTTCAAAGCGGAAATGGTCTGTGTCCACCCGTCCGGCTGCTTCGTATATGTGAAGTTGGTTTAAACTCATTCGTTTGCGCAGGAGCTGGATGGCACGAAAGTTTACACGGTTACCCTTCCTGTTTCCTTCGTCTCCGTGCCACAAGTGCGATCTTCGTCTTGCACTGCTGTATTTAATACGCGTTCGGCTCATGACACTGCTTTGTTCTTACTGCATTCTTCTTTGCCAGACAAAATTCGAAACAAAGATCATCCCCGTGCATGGCATCCTTCAGGTGAATGTTCTCAACGTCCATCGACGCAGCCGTTAACGTTCCATTCGATGCCCGAACTTGGCTGTTGAATACGTATACGTACTCGCACTGCGGCAGCCCGGACAGCAGGTTCAAGTTTACATAACAGATGAAGGTAATACATTCAAGAAGAAAGCATCGGATGTGGTGATATACAACGCAACCGCTGCCCCGTTCACCGGCCTGACTGTCCTGCAATTTAGTGCGCAGCATTTGAACTTGTTCATGTTAATAAGCATGACAAAAAAGCTTCTTTAGTCCAATTGAAGCTCTTTTGTGTTATATATACACTTGTATTTAGAGTTCGCATTTCATTTCTCTCGATCGCGAGCTCACTATGCACGCATTCGCCTACGCAGCTTCTCCGCCTTTCTTGAATTCGAGCTCGAGGCGGCGCAGCACCTTGCAAATCGTCGGTCAGGACGTGCGTTCTGGTCAAGCGCATATTGCAGTAGCAGACGTTTTCGCTTGACTCGAATTAACCGAGATCGGAGCAGTACAACATTCGAATTGAGCAACCCAACGTCGCCGCTCCGATTGTAATCAAAAAGGTTCGCGGAACCGGCACGCATTTATTGCGCATAGGTAGACGCGCCGCAGCGCTGCGGCTGCATCTGACTGCAAACAATTCAAATTCGAATTCGCATTGCACTCAGTCTTTCCGTTGGACCCCGGAGAGCGTGACATCGAACCCGCCTTTGATGCCTCTTCTGAATGCGAGCACGAAAAGCCGCAAGGTGCGCCGAATTAAAACTAAGACCTCTTGAATGACAACATCTGATTTGCAGATGCTGACGACCGTCCGCTTTCGCAGCTGCATGGATTTATTGGCGTTTTTTTCAGCCTCGCAGTGGCGACGGGGGCCATGCTGTTTGCCTTGCTCGAATTCTAAGCGCCGCGTACGGGTAGATCGGATTGCAACGGTTAACGTTAGATTTAGCGAGACCCAGAATGCTTCCGTGCACGGCGGCGAGTGCTAGGTATGCGCTTCTCTTCCAGTGCGCTTCTCTTCCTGCGCGCGTCGATATATCATCGAACAGCTGCAGTGGCAGTGGCAGTGCAGCTGGCATAGTTTGCCGCCGCCATCAAAAACAAATACAAAAGCGTCGACCTACTACCCCATTTCTGGCCTCTGGGATCCCGAAAATCGGCCTCATTTTGCCTGTATCGCACGTTTTCGGGCACAAACACATGTACAGAAATGAATTGGAGGGAGGAGACTCTGCACTCGGCTTCATTCGGAAAAGATGAGGCACATGAACTTCATCCCAGACTAGTTCCAAGCGCACCTCGCGCATGCAAGGCTGAAGCAGGAGATGGCGCTTTGTCGGCTTGGAGCCGGGATTGAAATCCCAATGGACGGCTGCACCGAAACTGGCTTCCATTCAAGCCGACGAATTGGATTTACATCCCAGCTCCATTTGCAAGCCGCGACGGCTCGCGAATGCAGGTTTCGAGAAAGAAAAATTCCCGAAAAAGACAGAAGAGGCGCACCGGAATGGGCGAGCATCTAGATCTCAGATCTAGAGTCTGTCCGTGTCCGAGCGACTCGCTCGCCCCTCGCAAGGGCACGGCCTACTTCTCGGCGGGGCACGTCGCCTGGCTCGTCGCCCTCGGCCTCCCCGGTGCGTGCGCTCGAGCCCTTCCTCCTTTCGCAGCGGAGCCTAAGGCCTGTCGGTCGCGATTGCGACCCTGCAGGCATCGCGGTCGTCGTCGTGGGGTTCCCGCTGCTGTGGATGCGGATCCTGCGGCGGGGGCGGGGCGGGGCGCTGGCCAGCTGCAGCGCAGCTCCCGGTGCTGCCTCCGGTACTCGTTCATCTTCGAGTGCTACCGCCGCCCCGCCTACTTCTGTGAGGCGTGTTCATGTTCATGACGGACCTGCGCATGCACGTGCCCGGCGAGCTCGCCCTTGTCACCCTTGCCTTCAGCTTCTTCGTCCTCAGTGCGCGCCCGCGCCCCGCGCCCCGCAGCCGCAGCAGCTCAGTGGCTGACTGCAAGGGGAATCGAGTCACTCGACTCAGACGCCTGCGTGGACCTCTACGTGCTGCCCTTCCAGGCGAGCGAGTGAGCGAGCGGTCGCGCGATCGCCCCGAGCCCGGCACCTTAAACTCGAGCGCTCTGGCCCCCCCTCCTTCCGATTGCCTTCCCCAATTTCTATAGTTCCATTCCGGATCCGGATCCCTTCATGATCATGATTGCCGTCCCAATATAGTTGTTATTGTACGTGTACATGTTCCACTAGTACTCCCTTCGCCGATATGCGAAATGTCACTGTGTCATGATCAATCGAATTCAACGTAATGACCTGCAGCGATACCGCCGACCGCTGAGCGCCGAGCGCCGCAGCCGAACGCTGATCTCAAAAGGAGGCCCCTAGCCAGGTGCGCCGCGGGGGGCGGGCGGGCCGGGGGGGGGGGAGGAGCGGGGACCCGGGGGGGGGGGGGGGGGGGGGGCAGTCTACGCGTTCACGACGTGCGGGGCGCGGCAGGGCCGGCCCGGGGCCCCTCGAGGCCGCGCGCACCCGCCGCCGCCGCCGCCGCTGGTGCCGGCCGCTGGGCTGGCTGCAACTGCGCATGCTCTCAATCTGGAACCCCGAGCGCGTCGCGGGACGGGATCCCAGGCCGCTGCGCGCTGGCGGGACGGGATCCCAGGCTCCGCCGGCCCGCCCCCGCATCTCGATCGTCGCAATCAATTGCTACGACGGCGTCGCCGCCAGGTCGTGCACGCTGAGGTCGTCCCACGCGGGGCCAGTGCATGCTCCCCTTCCACCCGCCGCCGTCCCGGCCCCTGTGGCCGCGGGCCCTTCTCCGACCCGAGAGTGAGCGACCCCCATGATCATGAGCGACCCACGCCGCAAATGCAGCCGAATTCGCAATCGTCAGGCAACGTCGACTCGCCTTGGCGTTGAGCTCCGCCACGCGCGAGAGCGCCTGTCGGAGGCGCGGGCGTCAGCCGCGGACCCGGCGGACGCGTGCGTCGCATCGCCTGAGCCCGGCCGGTCGCCGCTAGCGCCGCAGCTCGGCGAAGTGCCCCTCCTTGTGGCTCGTGTATACGTAGCGCAGCGCCTTCTTCAGCGGCCCGTACCTGTTCACGAACGGGATCTGCTCGCGGTCGCGCATCAGCGAGCAAGCGGACGAGGCGCGAGTCGAGGAGGCGGTCGCGGGCCTTCTTGAAGGCGAGGAGGAGGACGGCGCGGAAGAGGACGGCGACGGCGAAGAGCACCGCCAGCGCCGTCACCCCCGTCTCCTGCCCGCGCGTCGGCCGCACGGGGCGGGGCGGGGCGGGGAGGGCGCACGCTGGCGGCGGCGGGCGCTGTCGTGCGGTAGAGCATCCCGCGGCCGCCTGCGCGGCCGGGGCGGGGGCGGGCGGGTCGGGTCTGCAGCCGGAGGCCACGGGGGCGGGGCGGGGCGGGGCGGGGCGGGGCGGGGTGGCGCGGACAGTAGACGGTGAAGAGGTTGACGGCGAGGGAGGCAATGTTCAGCGCGTTCATGATCAGCAGCCGGTCTTGCACGCCCGCCCCGCCCCGCGCGCCCTCCCGATCAGGGGCCGGGCCGAGATCTAGATGTATATGTACAGCTGGCGGTGCTCGAGCACTAGCTGGCCCCAGCGGGTCGGTCTGCACTGCGGCATATGCATGCGCACTGCGACAGCTGCCGCAGCTATAGCTAGTGCTAGCCAGGCGTGCACGCGTGCCAGCTTTTCAGATCTAGAGTCCGTGCTGCAGTTGTACAGCGGCACAACCTAAGCTTGAAGTTGGCGCTCCTGCCGGCGCGTGCTAGCCGCTGAGCTCGAGCCTAGTATACGTACGTAGAGCTACGGAAACCGTAGCTATAGCTACCCACTCGCGGCGCGGCGCCCTGCGCTGCCTGCGCGCGGCGCGGCGTCCTGCGCTGCCTGCTGCAGTGCGCTACGCAGCCTATAGCTATAGCTACGCATGCGCATCCTGCGCGCGGCATGCGCAGGTGCAGCGCTCCTCCGCGGCAGGCTCTGGCCGCTCTGCCGCCCGGCCGGACGCTGTGAGGGCGGTGACGCCGTGACGATCCGATGAACCGTCATTTTTTGCCGTCTTCACATGATAGTTTCTCCCTTCGAAACTCGAGGTTGACAATTTCGAGGCGGTACCCGTCCTGCCACCGCTGTGAGCTTGACGTCGACCCCCGCTCGCCGGGTCGACGTCGGAGGCTCGGATCGAGCAGGCTCGGAGCAGTCTGAAGGCTCACAGCTGGCGAGCGCGGAAGGCGCACGCGTGCTGCGACCGGTACCGGTAGAAGACACGTGGCACCGGCGCGCGTGCTGGAGCTCAGAGCCTTGGCGCACATTTTCAGCTTCGGCAGTTCGCCCACCTGCAGACAGATCTAGAGCGCATTTAGAGAGCTGCAGACAAGAGACCGTCTAAACTTAGCGATCCCGGAGTCCGCGCAAGCTTAAGCCTGAGAGCGCGCCGTCGTGAGTTCGAGCCTGTACGTATACGTCGGCCGCGCGCGCGGCTGAATTCGATTCCTTTTGCGCACAGCAGGCCTAGCCAGCATCGCAAACAACGCAAGCAGCAGCGATGAGCCCGCAGATCAAAGAGACGCTGTCGCTCTTCGGCCGCGCCTCCGCCGGCTCCAGCGGCAGCGGCAGCTCCCCCGCGGCCGCTTTTGCCGTGAGCCCATTCGCCGGCGGCTCGTCCGTGCGGAGCCGCTCGCCCTCGCCGTGCATCGGCGCGAGCGCCAGGTCCAGCGCCTCTCGGTGTGACCCGCGGCCGCACGCGCGCGCCCACGCGGCCGCGGCCGCTGACGTCGACGCTGTGCCCCTGCGCAGCGAGCCCTCGCCGCTGCGCTTCCGGAGCAACTTTGCGCCTCCAGTTCCGACCGTCTCCCGCAGCCGGTGCGGCGCCGCCGAGGCCTAAACCCGGACTTGACATGTCTCCATGATCATGAGCGCTCACGTCACTGAGCGCATCGCACCGCACAGGACTCCGTCGCCTATCCCCGCGGCCTTCGGAATCGGCTTTACAACGGACGACGGCGCCGCCCCGACGCGGCTCGTGGCGCCGCGCCCCACGCGCCCGGCCGCGGCCTGCGCCGCCTCTCTGGCCCCGGAGGCGCCCTCCTCGGGAATGACGCGCTCCCGCTCCCTCGAGGGCCTCTCCGACATGTGCGCCCCGCCATTTCTTTGAAATTCGCAATTTTTGGCACTTTCGGCTCACATTCGCGCAGCCTCTCGGTCCCCCTCAACTGCCTGCAGCGCCGCTTGGGTTCCGAACCGGAACTTTCGGCTCCATTCGGGTCGCGGAAAGACTCTGCCCCCGTCCTCCGCTGCACGCCCCCGCTGAGCCTCGAGCCGCCCGCGGCCGCCCGCCGCGAGCGCCGCTCGAGCCTCGACGACGCTCTGCTCGCCGACGACGGCGCGGCCGACGACGGCGCCGCCTCCGCCGGATGCGGCGGCGGCCACCGCCACAACCACGTCGCCGCCGCCGCCCCGCTCCTCCCCTCCGACAACGAGCCCGCCTCCGATCCCGAGCCCGCCGCCGCCGCCGCCGCCCTGACGGACCCGTCCCGCGGCATGGCCACGGCCGTCCTCGCCGGCGCCCTGACCGCTCTGCCCTACATCCAGGTGCCGCCAGCTCCTCCGCCCGACCGGCCGGGGCTCCGCCGACCCCCGGGGCGTCAGGTCGCGGTCTGCGCAATGAAGCAAGTGAGCTCTGGCGTCGAGTTCGCTCAGGTGCCCGCGGCCGCTGCCCCGTCGCAGCTCCTTGCGCCCTCTGAGCCCTCCCCAGGCCCTCGACCCCACCCTGGTGCACATGGTCGCGGCGGAGGCCGCCAGCGTCGGCAGCGCGGCCGCCTCCGGTGCGCAGCCGCCCCCATTCACCGCTCCTCCAGGCGGCTGAGTCGCTTCGGCGTGAAACAGCGCTGGCGCACCTGGCGGAGCCCCTGCAGCACGCGGCGGCCGCTGCGGCGCACGCCGTCGGCATCGGCGCGCACACTCACGCGCACTGTGCCGCCCACATCCAGCCGTTCGGTGCGCGCGGCGGCGGGGCCGGCGTCCGCGGCCGCGCGCGGGCCGGCCGGGCCGCGAAACTAATTCCCAACGGGCGGCGCCTGCAGGGGGCCTGCACGTGCCGGACTGCGTAGCGCACCCGCACGCGCACCTGAGCCCCGCGGCGGAGAAGGCGCTCCACAACCTCCAGACCTTCATCGACTACGTCGAGGTGGACGAGCCGGAGACGCACAAGTCGGAGCGGGGGATCCGCGCCGCCGCTGCCGGCGGGGACGCGGCCGGCGCCGCCTCGCATGCCGACTACAGTCATATGTAGACCTTTCCTGTCGGTTCCACGACCGGGCGTTCGAGCTGGCGTTGCTTTCTGGGCGCAAAAGCGCTCGAAAGGAACTTCGGAATAAATCGTTAACTCTTTACAAATAGCTACGTTGCAAAAATTAATTTAAATGCAGTCAGACGCAGTCTATCATGTCGTCCAGCTCGCTTTTCTCTTTTTCTCAGTCAGAGGCAGTTAGTATATCGTTTCACCTTTATTTTCACCCAGCTCGCGCTGCAGATTCTGTGTCTAGATCAAGATCTCGGCCGGGACCCACCAGTGGGCCCGGCCCGGCGTAGTGTGCTGTAAATCTGCAATGGCTGCATTATTGCCTTTCCTTCGTCGATTCAGTTAGTCGCCAAATCACAGTTCGCTTTCAATTTTCGAAGCATCCAATGATCATGACATTTTGAAGTGTGCACGCGCCGCGCATGCCACGGCGCAGCCACGCGCATGCGCAGCTTCGAAACTTGATCATGCAACTTGAAAACTCGCGCGTCACCGTCATCGGAGCTCGAGGGCTCGAAGCATCACGGCATCGCCGCGTCGCAGTCATCGGAGCCGTCGTCAGGTCACGCGTGGTCTTGACGTTGAACCCCGGGCGGGCGGCGGGGCGGCGGGGGCGGCCCCGGCGGGGTAGAGCGCTAGCGGAGCAGCGCTCACCGCCGCGCGCTCAGGATCAGCAGCCATCAGCTGCAGCAGCCGCTGTCGACGTCAGTCTTGCAGCCCTGCAATCCTGGCACCCGCAGGCCGCAGCCTTGCAAACCGCCAGTAATAGTAGACCGTCGACGTCCAGAGTACGTGCCGCGAGCTCAAACGCAGCAGCGCAGGCTTAGGCGACAATAGCAGCGAGCTGCAGATCTAGATCTAGAGTACGCGTACGCGTGGCCGTCGCAGCCATGATCATGAGCCCGCAGAGCCACCTCGGCCATCCGTTCAGCGGCTTCGGATCCGGATCCCCCGCGGCCGCTTTCGCCACCGGCCACATCGCCTCCGTTAGGAGCCGCTCTCCCTCGCCGTGCACGTGCCTCGGGGCAAGCGCAAAATCCAGCGCCGCTCGGTGTGCCTGTGCGCCGGCGGCCGCGCGGCTAATCATGAACATGACGCTGGGGTCGCGCGCAGCGAGCCCTCGCCGCTACACTTCCGGAGCAACTTTGCTCCGCCGGCCCCGACCGTCTCCCGCAGCCGGTGCCATTGGTTTATTTTCATTTTCGAGCGTGGCCGGACTCCACCGCATCGCCAAAATTTAACCGGAATCCACCGCTTTGCGCATGCCACGGAATCTAACCGCACATGTACATCGCAGGAGTCCATCCCCGCCTGCCCCCCGTTGAGAATTAGCGGCGGGCGTACGTATATATATATACGTTTTCGCGAGAGTGCGCATATATATGTGTGTGTGTTTCTATGATTTTTCGCGCTTGCACTGCTGCAATTGTAGCTTTTATTGCAAGGGGGGAAGGGGGCCCCCTTCAAGGCTTGCTTCCGGGGGATCCCGTTCCCTCGCTTCAGCCAAAAGTTTTCTATGAGGCCGTTTTCGAGGGCCAGCTTGCAACGAAATTGTGGGTTATTCGCGATCCGATTGGCTCGGTGAACCGGTCAGCTCTCGACTTTCGAGCGTCGAATTCGAGGGGAAAACGTGGTTTTCGAGGGGAAAACTAACTTCTCTCTAACTCCGGTCTTCGAATTCCTTGCGCGGTTCTGCATGGAACCAGTTCTCCCTAGCTGTCTCCTCTAGATTTCCGCTTCCTCGCAGCTGCAGTGCGCCGCGTACGCCTTGCTCTTCGTTGCGCGGTTCTGCATGGAACCACTTCTCTCTACCTGACAACGTCTCGTCTAGATTTCCGCCTAGAAACTGCTTGCGTTGCTGCCTGCGCCGCTGCAGCTAGCGCTGATCGCAGCCGAGCACGCCCGGCCGGCCAGATCTAGACCGTACTCTCTTGCTGCGCTTATATCGAGCTTATATCGAGCTTATATTGCAGAACCGCGCACGCCGGCCGGGCCGGGCGCTCGGCGCTCTTGTTGCGATCGGCACCCGGCCGCGGACAGCAGACTAGCTATAGTTCGTGTCCTGCGCACGACGTGGCGCTTGTCCGCTCATTCGGCACCCCGCGTGCGCCCTGTGTTGCGCCGCGTGCACGTGCGTGCGCCCCCGCCGCCTGCCACCCGGCCTGGGCACGTGCACTGCCTCCGGACGCGCCGCTGCACGCCGCTTTCCGGTCGTTACGGATCCAGCTTCTGTTAGCTATCGTCGCTCCGAGCCTTGCCGGGCCAGAGGCCGCTCTGTGTCTATCTTTACTACTTCAACCTGCCGCGCGCGCTGGGCCGGGGTCGATCTACATCTGCCCCGTGCATATTCGTGCCACTACTACTCTTTCATTAGATCCCGATTCCCCCCTTGCACCCCCGGCGCGACAAACGCGGCCGGGCCACTAGTAATTGAAAGTTTTGATTTTCGCAGCTCTATATCGCAGTAACGCAACTCGGAGTACAGGCTGTACAGCGCGCAACTCGGCAGCATTCGCGTACAATCATATTATAAGCTGGAGTTATAATAATTACACGTGCCCTAACCTAGTAGTAGCGCTGAAGGAGCGGAGCAGCTGGTTGTACATTCTGACGATCCAACTCATGTTCATTGGATCGTGATCAAGAAAGCCGAAGTTCGACTCCTCTACAGAAAAGCAGAAGCCTTGAAGCGAGGAGAGCGACTGACTTTCAGCTAAATTGCATTTGCGAAAAGAGTCAAAGCTATGTAAGTAATTACG
>QPMI01000352.1:0-48009 GCA_004431415.1 Cyanophora paradoxa | reverse complement strand
CGCCGCGGCCCCGCCCGCGCCCCACGCAGTCGCGGGAGAGCGCTGCTCCTGGGGCGGGACCGCATCGTAGCGGAAGCCTTTGATGAGGCGGGAAGCCCCCGTGGCCGGCGGCAGCTTTCGGTCAGCCTGCCCCTGCATCGCGCCAGACTCGGCGACTCCCGAGCCAACCAAGGTCTCTTCAACTTCCTGAACGGCGGTTGCAAGCGCTGCTGCTGCTGCTGCTGCTGCTGCTGCTGCTGTGGAGGTTCGGAGAGACGTTACGAGCTTGCGGATGCTCAGATCTTCCGCGCTTGCACTCTTATGGCGCTCTTCTTACGGCGCTCTCTCACTCTCACACTCGCTGCTTCGAGAGAGCCCCAATTGGCCAGCCGTGGGGGTATGCCGGCATCCCGTAACAAGCGGCGAACGAAGTCCCGCGCGCGTGCAGCTAGCGCTGACCCCCGCCAGGCGGTCACGCGCCGCCCCAAGCCCTCAGCTAGAGTCTCAGGTCCTTTGTGCGCGCCCTGCGAAAGCGGCCACAGCGGTCCGCACGCTGCCGTCCGCCCCGTCTTTCGTTGTCGACGTCGCCTCTTTTCAAGCATGATATGGGCAAGGGTCCCCCCAAAGACGGCCGTCGAACACCCAAAGCTGCGCTTGTTAAATTGACATAAAGCAAATCACATCAAAACTGTCCACTGAAAGGCTGCCCAGAAAGTTGTCCTGTGCTCACGGCAAGAGCTAAAGAAGGGGAGGAGGGGGCGCCGGGCGTGCCGGCCGGTCCGCGGCGGCGCCGGGAGCCAAAACTGCGGCTGCCGGGGAGCGCGAGGGCCCGTCCTCGAGCGCGCGGGGCGCCTAGTCGAGGTACTTGCCGATGGTCGACTCGAGCGTCGCCTTGGGAACGGCGCCCACGACCGTGTCCACCCTGCGCCCGCCCCGTCAGCCGCCGCAGAAGCGCGAGCGCTCCGCGCAAAGCGGCGGATCGCCTCCCTCACCGCTGGCCGTTCTTGAAGATCATGATGGACGGGATCGAGCGGATGCCGTACTCGGTCGCCACTGCGCCAGCACCGCCGTCGGCCCCGGAAGAAGGAGACTAAAAGAAGGAGAAAGAAAAAGAATTATACGCTAGATAGACTGTGCATTACGCCTGGCCGGCGGGCCGGCGCGCGCGAAACGAATGGCACAGCCTCCCAGCATGCGGCGTCTACGATGCGCGGACGGAAGCCGCACCCTTCGGGTTCTCGTCGGTGTTCAGCTTCACGACCTTGAGCCGGCCGTCGTACTCGTCCGCGATCTCATCGACAACCGGAGCGACCATCCGGCACGGCCCGCACCTGTTGCGGACTCAACGGCCGCAACTTTGCGGCAGACGAGGGCGTGTGCAATAGCTCACCACGGCGCCCTGAGCATCGATGGCGGCGGCCGCTGTTAGGGATGGCTGGCGAGCGAGACGCACGCGCTTCGCGCGACGCACCAGAAATCAACGAGGACCGGGAGGGAGGAGTCCAGAACCTGGCGACCGAGCAGGCAATTGAGGATATGTGCGAGACGGCGGTGACGGTCGGCCCCTGGCCTGAGCTGAAGCGGCCAGACGCACCACATCCTTGAAAGCCGCATCCGACACCTCCTCAGCGCCCTTGGCGAGGACCTGAACACGGCTAAAGGAGAAAGACGCCTGGCGGCGAGCCGGCGCGGCGTGGCTGAAGACTGGGCGGCCAATGAAGCTGGAGCGCGACGTCTCAATGCGGCTAGCCGCGGCGGGCTTCCGGCAGATAGAGGCAGTGCTCTGAGAGACGGAGGGGCCGGCGACGGAGGCCGTGAGCGGGAGGGCGGCGACGAAAGCCATGGCGGAGGGGTATGGCGAACTGGTTGACGAGGGGTACGGGACGTCCAACTTTGCTGGTCTTGAACGGGCGCGGCCGGCAGTTGGCCGCATAGTGTGGACGTGTCACAGCTTGCTGTACGCAGCCCACAGGCCGGGTTCGAAACGCGCTCAAGCTCCGATCAGCGTCTCCCACTCTGCGTAATGGGAAGCTGCTGTAGCAAGAGCAGGACCCACCCGAAGGCGTCACCCCACGGCGCCGGCGCCCCGACCACAGAGGTTGTCGTCCACTTCGAGAGTCCCACAGGGGCGGCAGCGGTAGCGCCAATATCAGCAGTGCCGTCTTCGTCGCCGGGGCCACCTGCGCATGCCCGCCCTCCGAGCGCGTCCGGATCCGCGGCCCAACGGGCAATCGCCGCCTCCGATCAACACCCCGCCAGTGTGAGCACAACGCAGCGCCCGCGCAGCGCTGGCACCACGGTGGCGGAAGACCCTGACTGGGACCCCGACGGTAACTCGCCACTCCGAGGGATGCGCCGGTCGCGCGCGCTCACCCGCGGCCGCTGCCAGACCTGCCGATCGATGCGGAGGGTCTGACGGCGCTGCACCGCGCGGCGCGGGACGGCGATGAGGCGACCATCCGGTGCGCGCCGCCTCCTGCTCGGCCGCGCGCTCTGCCGGCCGACGCGTGCGGGGGGCGGGGGCGGTTGCGATTGGCGGCGCGCAGGGCGCTGGTGGAGGGGCGCGGGGTGGAGGCGGGGCTCTCGCTGGGGCGCGGGGCGGCGCTGCGGGTGCCGGACGCGGAAGACGAGGCGGCGACGGACGTCGAGCAGGACACGGATTTCGCATTCCCCAATGTCCTCGGCTTCGCCGGCGCCGCCCGCGCCGCCGCCCTCCGCGCCCGCCGATTCTGGACGCCCCTCCACGACGCAGCAGGTTCTCCCGACCCCGCGAGTTGCTCCAAACGACGCGCGATCGTCTCAGTGGCCCTCGCGATGCAGAGGCCGGCCGCCTCGGCGCCCTGCGCCTCCTCCTCGACCTCGGCGCCGACCCCGCCGCCCGTGTCCGCCTCCTGGCCGAGAGAGACGAGGTGCCGCCCCCCGCCGGCGCCCCCGACCCCAGCCGCTCATGAGCACCCCGCGCTCCGCCCCGCAGGACGACCACAAGATCGAGGTCCGCTCTCCCGCCTCCGTCCGCGCCCGCCGGGGCGGCGCCAAGGGGCGGGGCGGCGCCCAGGCGGCGCCCATTACCCTGGCCGCGGCTGGGGGTCACCTTGACTGCGTCCTGTGCGCACGGCCGGCGTCGGCCGGGGTGCGGGGGCGGGGGGTAAGGGGCGGGGGCGGGGCGGGGCAGGCTGCTGCTGGAGCGGATGGGGGGGACGGCGGAGGCGCTCTCGCTGGGGCTCGTGGGGGCGGCCTCGCGGGGCGGCACGGCCGGCGTCGTCCGGGCGCTGCTCGAGCGGGGCGCCCCCGTCGACGAGACGCCGGGCCTGCAGTACGGGGCCACCACCAAACCCCTGCTCATGGCCTGCGCCGCCGGCGACCCCGAGGTCATCCGGTGCGCCCGCCGGCCCTCGCGCGCGCGCCGGCCCCTTTGGGCCCCTGAGGCGGGGGCGGGGAGGCTGCTCTGGGAGGCGGGGCCCAAGCCCGAGGTCAAGAAGGCCGCCCTCGCCTACGCCGCCCACGGCGGCAGCCCCGACGCCGTCCGGTGCCCCCCGCCCCCCGCCCCGCGCGCCCCGCCGGGTGGCGACGGGGCGGGGCAGGGCGCTGGTGGCGCTGGGGGCGGACCCCAAGCAGAGCAACGTCTCCTCGGGCTACAACGACCTCCGCTACAAGGCCCGCCCAAGCCCCCGCGCGAGGGCGAGCCTCCTCGCCTCACGCCACGCGCCGCCAGGTCCCCGCCCTGTGCGTCGCCGCCGCGCGCGGCCACCTGGAGGCAGTCAGGTGCGCGCACCGGCGCTTATCGCGGTCCCCGGCCCGGCGGCGCCGCCCGAGGCGGCGGCACAGGGCGCTGCTCGAGGCGGGGGAGCCGATCAAGAACGAGGGCGGCGGCGGCGGCGGTGCCCGCTGCCTCCTCCCGCGCTGCCCCGGCCAGCCGGCCCCGCGGAGCTGAGCGAGCGGGGGCGCGTGGCAGGGAACACGGAGTCGTTCAGCCACTCGCCCCTCTGGTGGGCCGCCAAGGAGGGCCACCTCGAGGTACCGCGCAGACGGGGGGCGGGGAGGCGGGGGCCGGGGCGAGGCGGCGGCCCCCCGCGCAGGTCGTGCGCTTCCTCATCGCCCGCGGCGCCGGCCTGGACCCTGAGGCCGAGGCGCGCCCGCCGCCCGCCCCCCTCGGCGCCCCCTGACGACTCCGGGCCGCAGGACAAGAGCACGCCGGCGCACCGGGCGGCCGCGCGCGGCCACGTGGAGGTCCTCCGGTGCGCCGGCCGCCCCTCCCGGCCCGGCCCCCGCCCACGCCCCGGCCCCACCGCAGCCTTCTCGTCGAGGCCGGCTGCCGGCTGGGGCCGGGGAGGGCGGGGAGGAGCAGGGGCGCGGGGCGGGCGGGGCCGCTGGCGGGGCACGCGGCGCTGCTCTCCGATGCGCGCCTCGTGCGGGCGCTCGAGGCGCGCGGCCTCCGCCCCGACCCCGCCGCCCCCGTCGACGATCCCGCCCAGCGCGTCAGGGCCCGTCCTTTTTCCCGCCCGCCCCCCTTCCGCCCTGCGCGATGCGGGGGCGCAGGTGGAGCCACCGGCGGGGGCGGGGACGGCGGGGCGGCGGGCGCTTGGGATGAAGTCGGTGTACGCGGCGTGCTGGTGGGAGTGCGGGCCCGTGGCCGCCGCCGCCGCCCGCGGGGACGCCGCCTCCCTCAGGCCCGCCCCCGCCCCGCCCCGGCCCCCGCCTCGGCCCCGCCTCTCACCGCCGGCGAGGGCAGGTTCCTCCTCGAGCGGGGCGCCGACCCCAACGAGCGCGTCGCCCGCCTCGTCCGCCCCCGCCGCCCCCGCCGCACCCGCCCCCTCCAAGCCCCCGCAGGTGATCGGCGACCGGGGCGGGGAGACGCGGACGCCGGACGCGAGCGCGCTCTTCGTGGCGGCGGCCTTCGGGCGCTGCGAGGCCATCCGCGCCCTCGCCGCCGCCGGCGCCGACCTCCGCGCCACCGCGCCCCGCACCCTCGCCGTCCAGGTCCCCGCCCCCGCGCCCCGCCAGCAACGCCGCGGGGCCGACGCGGGGCGGCAGCGGACGACGGGGAGGGCCACCCGTACTGCAGCCGGGCGTACGCGAAGCTCGAGGTCCGCTGGGGCCCCTCGAGGAGGCCGCCCGCTGCCGCCACCCCGACGCCCTCCGGCCCGCCCCCTCCGCCCCCTCCCCCTCCACGCCTGCCCTGAGCCGCCGCAGCCTGCTGCTGGAGCTGGGGTGCGCGGCGGGCGGGAGCGGCGGGCGGCGGGCGGTGACGGCGCTGCACTTCGCGTGCGACGGCCCGGACCCCGCCATCGCTCGCCTCCTCCTCGCCGCCGGCGCCCTCCCCGCGCCCCGCCGCGGCCGCCTGCTCGGCCCCCACGACCTCGCCGCCCGCTGGAACCGCCCCGACCTCCTCGCGTGCGCCCGCCCGCCCGCCACCCCGCCCCCTGCCGGCGCCTCGGGAGGCGAGGCGGGGAGCAGGGAGCTGCTGGAGCGGGGCCGCTGGGGGCGGGGCGCTGGACGCGTGCCTCGGGGAGGCGGCGCGCGACGGCGCCGGCGACGCCCTCCGCCTCCTCCTCCGCCGCGGGGCCCGCCCCGGGGCGCGCCTCCCCGAGGGCCGGCCCCGCGCCGCCTACAGCCCCCTCCTCCTCGCCGCCGCCGCCGGCCACTACGACTGCGCCCGGTGCCCCCGCCGGCCCTCCTCCCCCGCCCCCGCCTCACGCGCGCGCCAGGGCGCTGCTCGAGGCGGGGGCGGACGCGCGGGATGCGGTGGGCCAGCCGCCTTTCAAGAGCCAGCGGTGCCGCCGCGCGCTGCGTTGCCGGCGGCCCCTCCGCCGGGTTGAGCGGGGTGAGCGGAGGCGCAGGTACGAGGGGGAGACGTCGGAGGAGGACGAGGAGGACCCCGACCCCTTCGCCGTGCGCCCGCCTGCCCCGGCCCCGCCCCCCTCGAGCCGCGCCGCAGGCCACGGGGCCCACCGCGCTCGAGGCGGCCGTGCCGTTCGGCCACGGCCGCGTCGTGCGGCTGCTCGCCCGGGCGGGGGCTCCCGTGGAGGCCCCGCGGGGTCGGGCCGCCCCGCGCCCCTCGCCCTCGCCGTGCTCCGCGGCAACGCCGCCGCCGTCCGGTGCCCCCGCCCGCCGCCGCTCCTCCACGCTCTCCTCGCCTGAGGCGCCGCGCAAGGGCGCTGCTGGCGCACGGGGCGGGGGCGGGCGGGGGGCTCGAGGCGGGGGTCCCGGGGGGCTACAAGGGGGAGACGCTGCTGCACCGCGCCGTCTTCTACCGCGACGACGCCGTCGTCAGGCGCCCCGCGCCCCTCCCTTCCCCCGCTTGCCCCCTGAGGCGGGGCCGGCAGGGCGCTGCTCGAGGCCGGGGCGAGAGCGGGGCGGGAGGACGGGTACGGGCGGGCGGCGATGGCGCGGCTGCTGGAGGCGCCTCGGGGGGAGTGGGGCGGGGGGGCGCCCTGGGCCCGCACCTTCCGGCTGCTGGTGCAGGTGGGGGGGGACCCTTGGGTGGAGGTCAAGGACGCCTACCAGAAGAACAAGAGCCTCCTCTCCGAGGCCCCCGACGCCGCCTTCCGGTGCCCCGCCCCCGCCCCCGGCCCCCCGCGCCGCCCCGCGACGCGCCGCAGCGTCCTCGACGAGCTCGGCGTGCCCCTGCCGCGGACCCTGGCGGCCGGGGAGGCCCTGGTGCGCATCATCGAGCGGCCCCGCAATAGCTGGGGCCGCGAGTTCGAGCGCTCCCTCGAGCTCGTCAGGCCTGCCCCGCCCCCCACCCGCCCCCCCCCCCCCCCCCCCCCAGCCCGCCGGGGCGGGGGGTGACTGGCGGGTGGGCGGGGCGCGCAGGAAGTTCCACGCGAAGGGGATCGACCCCGGGCTGGCCTTCCTGCCCCCCGCGCAGCGCGCCGGCGCCCGCCTCGGGATCGTCCACGCCGCCGCCGCGGTGGCGGTGGACCGGGGGCGCACGGAGGTGCTCGAGTTTGTGCTATCCAACGGGGGCGACCCGAACGAAGAGGACAAGGAGGGCAAGCGGCCCCTTCACGCCGTCCTCGCCCTCCAGAGCTCGCAGATCGGCGCCCAGGCGCGCCCTCCGCGCAGAAAGAGGCCGCCGGGGCCGCGCGACCTGACCGGGGCTGGGCGGGCAGGTCCACGTGGCGCAGCTCCTCCTCTCGCGCGGGGCTGACATCAACGCCAAGGACCGCGACGGGGTGCGCGCCTCCACCGCCTCCGCCCCGCCGACCTAAAGCCGCGGGCCGCGGCGGGGGCGACGCGCGCGGGGCGTCAGGTGACGGCGTTCGCGGCTGCGCTGCGAGGCGGGCTCCTGTGTCGCTCCCTCACCGGCCTCAACCAGGAGCTGCGCGACCTCGCGACCGCCGCAAAGGCCCGCCCCGCCCCGCATCTTCTCTGAGTTTCGCGGCCGGCGACGGGCGCGCTGACGGGCCGGGGGCGCAGATCATGCCGGTGCTGCTTGCGGCGGGGGCGGAGGTGGGGGCGCGGGACAAGCGGGGCGCCTCGCACGCGAGCGAGGCGGCGCGGCTGGCGGACCCGGCGACGCTGCGCGCGCTGCTCGAGCGCGGCGCCTGGGCTGCCGCCCGCGAGGGCGAGCTGCTCGGCGCCTACGCGGCGGGGGCCGAGGCGGACCGGGACCGCGAGAAGCACCGCGACGAGCGCCGCCAGCTCCTCAAGCGCGCTCCCGCGCTTCCGCGGCGCCCGCCGGCCCCTCACCGGCCCCGCCGCGCAGGCTGCTGCTCGCCCGGGAGCAGGAGGCGGCGGCCGCCGGCCTGGGGCCCATCGAGCGGGACGCCAAAGGGCCCTCACAGGCCGCCCCGCCGGCCTCCTCGCCGCCGCCCGCGCCGCCGCCGAGGACCCGGCGCCCACCGCCGCCGAGGACCTCTGGTGCGCGCCGCCCGCCCTCGCGCCGTGCGGGCGGGGCGGGGCTTTGTGCGAGCGGGCGGGGCCAGCGCGCTGCTCGACCTGCTGCTCGCGTCCCCGGGCGCCCTCCGCCCCGCCGAGCTCCACAAGCTCCTCGAGGCCCGCCCCCGCCCCCTCCCTCCCCATTTCATTTTCCCCTTCCGAGGCCCCGCAGGCGGCGCAGGGCCGCCCCGCCGCGCTGCGGGCGGCCGAGGGGGCGGCGGGGTGCCTGCGGGCGGAGGGCGGGTGGAGGGGAGGAGGCGGGGGCGGGGCGGCCGGAGGCGGCGCTCTTCGCCGCCATCCGGGGCGGCTTGCGGGCCACCGCCCTCCGCCTCGCCCGCGCCGCCCCCGACGTCGAGTGCGCCCCGCGCCCCGCCCTCCTCGCGCTAGCTCCTCCGCGCCGCGGAGTTAGGCCGGGGCGGGTGCAGGGCGGCGGACGAGGCGGGGGCGACGGCGCTGTACCACGCGGTGGCGGCCGGGGCGGGGATGCTCGACGTGTGCACGCTGCTCATCCAGCGCGGGGCGGACCTCGCCGCCCAGGTCGGCTCCGGCGCCCACAGGCGCGGCATCCTCGACGCCACCAACGTCCGCCCCGCCCCGCCCCGCGCCCCGCCCCGCGCCCCGCGCCGGAGGCGAGGCCTCTGCGTGGGCAGGACGTGGCGTTCCGGGCGGCGCTGAAGCGTGCCGCCGCCATCCGCGACGTCTTCATCAGGCCCGCCCCGAGCCCGCCCCCCGTCCCTTCGGCGGCTGGCATCCCTAGGCCTGGGGCTGACGGGGTGCCCGGAACCAGCTACGGGCACCACCCGCCGGAGGTCGCCCGCTTCACCGGCCGCCTGCGCGATCGCCTCCAGGCCGAGGAGATGATGTGCTGGGCGCGCTTCACCGCCCTGGACCTCCCGCCCGCTTGCCATGGCGCTGACGGCTCGCGGCGGCAGATGGACGAGATGAAGCCGTCGGGCATCGAGGCCGGCACCGAGGCCGGCGCCTCCCCTGCGCTGCGCCGGGCCTTCGGGGCGCCGCGTCTGAGGGGGCCTGGCGGGGCGCAGTGGCGGGAGCAGATCGGACGGGGCATCAAGGCCTCCCGCGCCGTCGTCTTCGTCGCCTCCAAGGCGCCCCCGGCCCCCGCCCCCGCCGCGCGGCGCTGAGGCGGGGGGGCAGCACTCGTGCGCGTCGGACTGGTGCGCGTTGGAGCTGGCGCGGGCGCGGGACCTCGGGCGGCCCGTCTTCCCCGTCTGGCGCGAGAAGGCCCCCCTCGACCCCCGCTCCGAGGTGCCCCGCCCCGCCCCGCCCCGCCCCGCCCCCGCCTCCCCCGAGGGGGCGGGGCAGAGCCTGCTGGAGGGCTTCCCCTTCTTCGACTTCTCGACGTGCGCGCGGCGCCCTCGCCCCGCCGGCGCCCGCCCCCCGCGAGCCTCCCCCAGGGACGAGGACTTCGAGGCCGGCTTCGAGGCCTTCGCAGCCGCCCTCCGCGACGCCCTCCGCGGCTCCCCCGCCGACGGCCCCGGTCCGCCCCCCGCCCCTCACCCGCCCCTCCAGGATCCCCCGCGCGACGTGGCGGGGGCAGGCGAGGAGTCGGCGGCGGCGCGGGCGCTGCTGGCGCTGCCGCAGGCGCGGCCCGACCTGCGGGCCCCGGGGCCCCTTGTCGCCCTCTGGTGCTGTCCCGAGGTGCCCCGCGGCCCCGCCCCGCCCGCCCCGCCGACGCCGGCGCCGGGGCCGAGGCGGGGGCGCAGGACGCGGGGGCGGCTAAGGGGGCGCTGGGGGCGCTGGGGCGCGGGGGGTGCGGGCCTTCGTGGACTGCGCGGCGGGGGGCGAGCGCGAGGGCCCTGGGAGGCCGCCCTCGCCCGCTGCGCCGCCTTCGTGCCCCTCCTCTCCCCGCCGCCGCCCCCGCCCTCCCCGCCCTCCGCGCCCGCCTCCAGGTGCCCCCTGCCGGGCCCCCGCCTCGCCATTGCGTCGCGGGGCGAGCGGGGCGCGTGCGCAGGCGGCGCGCGGCCTCAAGCGGCCTGTGCGGCCCCTCCTCGCCTCGCCCCTCGACGTGCGCCCCGCCCGCCCCGCCCCTCCAAGGATCGCCGAGCTCGAGGCGGTGCGCGCCTGCAGATCTCGGGCGCGCTGGAGTACTCGCTGGCGCGGACGCGGCAGTACCCCTTCTTCCCCGCCGACGACGACTCGTTCTTCCCCGTGCGCCTCGCCCGCCGGCCCCGCGCGGCGGAAGGCGCGCGCCCGGCGCGGGGCGACGGCGGGGGCGGGGGCAGTGCCTGGACCGGCTGCTGCTGGCGGTGGCGCGGGCGGCGGCGGGGGCGAAGGCGGCGGGGCAGGCCGCGCTGGGCGGCCACGGGGGCCCCGGGGCGGCCCCGGGGCCCCTCTCGCCCCTGGAGTCCACCCTCGCCGAGCTCCGCGAGGTGCCCCCCGGCCCCGCCCTCTCGCTGTGCCTCGCAGCTCACCGGCGGCGGTGCGCGGCAGGCCGAGCGGCGGCTGGCGGAGCTCGAGGGGCGGGGGCGGCCCCCGAAGGGCGAGGCGGCCCTCCGCTCGCTCTCCTCTGCCGGCGGGGCTGGCGCCGCCGCCCCCGAGCAGAAGGACGGCTGCCGCCTCATGTGATCATGAGCGGGACTCGCGTTTACGTGGCGCCGGCTTTGCGTCTGTATTTTGTGTTTCAATCGTTCCATGATGTGACCTTTGACGCACGCCACACGCGTACGGGCTCACACCCTGGGGGCACCCTGCGGCGCTTCTCCTTGAAAGTCCCTGCCGGCCGTTTCCGTTCTGCTTTCTGCTTTCCGTTTCGGGAATTCTTTCCGAGTCTGCTCCCAGAGTCCCAGTACTAGTGCTCCCCCCACTGCTCCGTCTTCGTCTTCTTTCCACTTCATGTGTTCGCGAAGGCTGTGTTCGGCGGTTTCGAGTCAAAGTTCGACCAAACCTTCGTTCGCAGATCCTGCAGCTGGTGGCGAACTTTTCGAGCCAAATTTCGACCGAATGCTCAAACCTTCGTTCGCGGCTGCAGATCCTGGCGGCGCGTCGCAGATCTTGGTGGCGCAGCCCATTCACTGGCGGCGCGGCGCAGCGCGGTGTCCTCGAGGCCCCGGCCGCGGGTCCTTTCGATTCAGCAGCAAGCTTAAGTCATGGCCACAAGCGCGGCGCGGGTTTGGTGCCCGGCGTGCCGCAAGTTCGTGTCTCGCATCGGATGGGACTTGCATGAGCAGGCCGCTTCGCATCAAGGTTCGCGCGCGGATGCGAGACACGCCACGTTTACCGCCCACAATTGCAATAGTAACCGACCCGGCGCGGATGCGCAGATGCGCTCAGAACCAGGCCAGCCATCCATCAGGACCAGCGCGGCGCCAGCCACCCGAGCATCCACTGCGCCCCCTGTGACGCCTTTCTCTCCTCGCCAGCTGCGGGCGGGAGCGCGGCGGAGCGCCAGCTGCGGCAGCACGTCCTGGGCAGCGTGCATTGCAGTGCGTAACCGCCCTCGCCCGCGCACTCATATGCCTGCGTATGCCTGCCCATCTGGTATGCGCTGAGCATGCGCAGAAAACTCACAGAGATTCACAACATCTGGCCATGGGTCCGGAGCAGGCGCTGCAGCTAGCCATGGTGCTCATACGCAATCGCATGCGTCTCCAGCTACAGCTAGCGCTCGAGCTCCCGCGGCCGCGACTGGGCCAGCTGCACGCGTGGTCGCGGCGCCGCGGCCGGCGGCCGCGGGTCCAATTGCAAGCTCAAGGCTGCGGTGGACGTGTCAAGCCTGCGGAGTCACGCTTAACAGCGAGCAGCAGCGCGACGAGCACCTCCTCGGCGGTCGCCACCGCAGTGCGCCCCCGTGCTGGCCCTAGGCCTGCGCATATGCGCATGCCGCCGGCCGCCGGTCGATATTCAAAATTGGTCGGACAGAAAACGCGCGGAGGATCGGCGCCAGCTCCGGCGTCAACGCTGGTGCGCATGTGGCCGGCGCGCCCTCGGCCTCGTCGCCGGCCGCGACCGCGGCTGCAGCCGGCCAGCAGCTGAAGCTGGGGCGAGCGCCGGCCGGCGCCTCAACTTCCTCGACTTCGGCGCCCGTGGGATCCGGAGCGCCGTTCGTGTGCGAGATCTGCGGGGTGACGGCCGCCAGCCAGCACCAGCTCGACACGCACCTCCGCGGGAAATGGCACGCCGGTCCGCACCTTCGCTCCCCTATCGATATCAATGCCCGTGGGTTTGCCATGGAGAAGATATAAATCTCGCCGCGCAGCGAAGAAGGCGGTGGCGGAGCTGCAGGCGGAAGCGCTCTTCGGGAGCAGCTGTCGCGGCATCGCCGTCGAGCTCGAGGCGCCGGCGGCCGGCGAGCAGCCGCCCGGCGGCAGCGTGCACTTCGGGAGGGCCGAGGAGGGGTCGCCGGCGCCCCTCGTCCACCGGCTCCTCATCCGCAACAACGTGCCGCCCGCTGCCGGCCCTCGCCCCTGCAGCTCCGCGCCGGATCCCCGTGTTGACCGCGAGCCGCGCAGGGTCAGGGGCCCGCTTTTTTGACGGCGGTGGCCGTGCTGCCCCCCGGGGCCCCCTTCGAAGTCGACGCCCGCACCGCCTGGGTCAACGAGAGCGCCGGCGCGCCCGTCCCGTTCCTCCCCACTGCGCTCCGGATCCGCTCCTGATCCTGCCTGGCCGATCGTGTTCGCGTGTACTGCAGACAAGAAGATCAAGATCCCGCGGAACCGCTACTTCGTCGTGCAGATCTCCGGCCTGCCCCGCGCGAGCGGAGAGGCCACCGCCGTCGGTGCCTCCGTCTTTGTCCCTGCCCTCTCCTCTCCCGGTGCCGCGCTGAGGCCCGGCCCGGGGCGTGGGCGTAGTCCTCTTCCGCTTCGTGCACTGCGTCGTGGGGCGGCGCCTCGCCATGACCGTTGTGCCCCGCGGCCAGGCTCAGGACGCGCGCCCCGCCCGCCCCCAAACCCCTCCCCCGAGGCTCTGACGGCCTCTGTCCCGGCCCGGGCCGCGCAGTTTGCGCTCGTGCAGGCGGAGAGGCCGTTCGCGGGGATGCCGCGGCGGGCGGCCCCCGCGGCGGCGAGCATCGTGCCGGGGGAGCCGCTGCCGTTCGACGAGGAGCGCGCCGAGGCGCCGCGGCGCCGCCGGCTCGACCTCTACCGCATCCCCGACCACCTCCTCGGCCTCTCCGACGCCGCGTTCGAGGCCGAGGTCGAGCGCGTGCGCCCTCGCGCTCGCCCCGGCCCCCTCCCTTCCCATCCTTCGCGAGCCGCCGGCAGGGGCGCCGAGCGCGGGGGTACAGCGTGCTGGCCGAGCTCGCCCGCCTCCTCCACTTCGAGGAGTCCGGGCCCCGCCCCCGCGGCCCGCCCTCGCCCGGGCCTGATCCCCTCGCCCCCGCGCAGGATCAAGATGCAGGCGGACATTCGGGTGTACGACCGCCGGGGCGCGGAGCTGCAGCCGTGCGCCGCCGGCCTCGTCCTCGACGAGCCGGGCCTCGCCGAGAAGCGGCCCTCTGCGCGCCCCGTCCCGCCCCGCCCCTCCCCCCCCTCGTCCAGATCTGAGTGCCGGAGCACGCACAGGTGCTTCGCGGCGACCGCGTGTATGTCTGCTGGCACGACCCCGCCCGCCCGCCCGACCAGGCCCCCCAGCGCGAGTGCGCCCGCCGGCATCTTTTGCGCTCCAAATGCGGTGTCAGGGTGGAGCGCTGCGGCAGGTATGAGGGGATCGTGCACACGGTCGAGGAGACGCGCATCGTGCTCAAGTGCTTCTGGCCGTCTCGCCCTTGCCGCTCCGCCGCCTCTTCTCACGCGGGCCGCCGCCTCAGGTTCGCGCGGGAGTTCCACGCCGCGTATGTGAGGGGGCGGCTCGTGGACGCCCGCTTCACCTTCTCCCGCACGCCCCTCCGGCCCGCCCCCGCCCCTCCTCCCGAGTTCTCTCGTCTCCACGCGCCCCTGAGAGCTGCGCGGGGGCAGGCGCATGCACCGGGCGCTGAGGAGCGTGGAGACGCAATTTCGGGACCTGCTCACGCCGCCCCCGCCCTCGGCCTTCGCGCCACCGGGCCCTGGCATCTGGGCCCGCGTCGGTCGCGCCCTCGGCCTCGTGCCCGCCCTTCTCCTCCCTCCCATCCATTTCGCGCCTCTGACCGCGCGTTTGGTCCGGTCCGCCGCAGTCAGAGGAGCCCGTGACTCCCGAGACGCTGCGCCCGATCCGCCCGAACTTGAACCCCGAGCAAGCAGCAGCCGTCTGCGGCATCCTCAACGCTATGAGCGGTGAGTCGATTCTCGATTTCGGGGCGGCAAACAAGGCCAAGTTTGCGAGCGGGGCGGGGGCAGAGGAGTACGCGTACATCGTGCACGGGCCGCCGGGGACGGGGAAGACGACAGTGCTGCTGGAGGCGGTGCAGCAGGTGCTGCGGCGGCGGCCCTCCGCGCGCCTCCTCCTCTGCGCCCCCTCCAACAGCGCCGCCGACCTCCTCGCCGCCCGCCTCATCGTGCGCCTCCTCGCCCCCCAAGAGCACCGCCCCGGCCCGGCTTCGAAGAGAGCTCACTGACTCCCACGCTCCCGCGAACTGCGCGCAGCCGCCGTGCGGCCCGCTGGACAACACGCGGCTGCTGCGGCTTAACGCGTACCAGCGGGCGCCTGGGACAGTGGACCCGGCGGAGCTGCTGCTGGGCCGCTACTGCCACCCGCCGGGGGCCGAGGCGGGGCATTTCACGGTGCCAGCGCTGGAGCGGCTCGCCAAGTTCACGGTGGTCGTGGCGACGTGCGTCTCGGCGGCGCTGCTGCCCGACGCCGGCCTCCCCGCCGGCCACTTCGACTTCATCATGGTCGACGAGGCCGCCCAGGCAAGTTCGCGCCCCCTCGAGTCGACGCGGGGCCGGGTCGGACGGCACGCCGGGGAGCGGGGCTGGGCTGGGGGCGCAGGCGACGGCGCCCGAGGTGATGGTGGCCCTCGACGACCTCTACCTCCACGCCAAGAGTCCGCCGCCTCCGCCCCACCTCGCCCCCGCTCTCCCCCACGAGCGGCGGCCGGGGGGCAGCCCGGGTGGTGCTCGCCGGCGACCACAAGCAGCTCGGCCCCGTGATCCGCTCGCCCGCCGCCCGCCGCCTCGGCCTCGCCCGCTCCGCCCTCGAGCGCCTCGCCTCCGTCCGCCGTCCCGCTCCACGCGCGCGTGGACGTGCCGGCGCCCCTGCTGATCGCGCCCGGCCGGCCGGCAGTGCGAGGCCTTTGCGGTGAGCGCCGAGACGCACTTCAGCAACCCGCGCATCACCCGCCTCCTGAAGAACTACCGGTCCGGTTGCTCGCGCTCGCCGCTCCTCCGGATCCGCGTTGCTCTTGATTCTGCACGCGACAGCTCGCATCCGGCTATCCTGCAGGTCCCCTCGCGCCTCTTCTACGACGGGAGTCTCGAGGTGCCGCGGCGCTGTAGCGGGCGCCTCCGGTCCGCGCCGCCACCCCGGGCCTCACCAACCCGGGGCGCCGGCCAGCCCGAGGCGGACCCCGTGAAAACGAGCCGCGTGCTCGGCTGGAGCGAGCTCCCCAACCGCGTGCGCCTTGGACCCCCCGGCGCCTCTTTCCGGCCCCTGCAACACGTCGCCGCAGAACTTCCCCCTGCTTTTCTGCGGCGTGGAGGGCAAGGACGAGCGCGAGGGCGCGCGGCCGGGCGCCTCGCCGCCTTGGCTCGTGCGGGGCAGCTGACGGGGGGCTGCGGGCAGGCTCGAGCCCGTCGTTCTTCAACACGATGGAGTGCCTCGAGGTCCTCCGCCTCGTCGCCTCCCTCGTCGACTCCCGCAAGGCCTGCTCCCGCCCCCCGCCCCCTCCCCTCCAGCTCGCCCCCGGCCCGTCCCCGGCGCGACCTCGCCTGCCTGCGCAGGCCCGGCCGGACATGATCGGCGTGATCTCGCCGTACCAGCGCCAGGTGCGGAAGCTGCGGCGGCTCCTCGCTGCCAAGGGCTACGCCTCGGAGGAGGCCCGGGGGCGCACGGCGCGTGCAGCCGGGGTGCGGGTGGGGACTGTGGAGGAGTTCCAGGGCCAGGAGCGGCCCGTTATCATGTGCGCCGCCCGGCCCCTTGCAACCGCGCCCCAGACCTGCATCTAGAGCTCCTCGCCCCCGCTAATCGCGAGCCTGCTTGGCAGCGTGTCGACCGTGCGCTCGAACTCGGGAAACGACTGGACGGGCTTTGACGCGAAGGCGAGTCCAGCCCGGCCGCGCCTGGCCGGCCTCCAGGCCTAGGCCGGCCTTCTGGGCCACCTTGCGATTTCTTCCTCACTAGTACTGCCGCGTCTGCAGTTCAACCTCGGATTCGTGAACAACCCGCAGGTGCCCCGATCGCGAGCGCGAGTCGCCAGCTGCAGCTGCCGTGCCGTGAAGTTAATATGCGCATGTGCAGCGGTTCAACGTCGCCATAACGCGCCCCGAGGCCTGCCTCATAGTCGTCGGCAACCCGAAGGTCCCTTTTCTTCTATCCGCGGCGCCGCCGCGGACCGCCGCGGTTTGAGGCACCCTTGATCGCCCGTGCAGGTACTCCTGCAGGACCGGAACTGGCGCGAGCTCCTCGAGTACATCCGCTCCAACGGCAACGCCAAGGGTCCGCCCAACCCCGGCCCGCGTCCTCCCGGCACGCCGGTCGCCCGTGATTGCGATCAATAATTTTTGCGGGCAGGGGCGCCGTTCCCCCCGGAGGAGGAGGAGCTGGCGGAGCGAATGGCGGCCCTCGTGATCGGCCGCCTGGCCCCGGGCCAGCAGTTCGCCGATCGCGAGCTCGAGGTGCGTGCGTGCGCTGTGAATCTAGATACAATGCCTTCCCCTGGCCGGGAGCTCGAGCCTTCGAATTCCCGCGCCTTCTCGTGTCTCGCATCGTCCTGAACTGCGGGGGCGGGGGTGGCAGGGCGGGGCCGGGTCTGGGGAGGTGCGGGAGACCCCGGACCAGGATGAGCAGCATTGGCCCGACCATTGGTGAGGCCTTAAGCTTGTTGGTCCCACGCGTATACATACGTTGTCCTCTGTGTATGTGAGAAGTTTAATTTGCGAAATTTAATTTTGTAATTATAAGGGCCCCGTTTGTAATTGCGCTGGCCGTGGGCTCCGATGGCGAGCTGCGAGCGCCCGGCCCCGGCCCGGCCCGGCGCCGGTGGCGTACGCCGCGGTACGCGTGCGCGTGGGCTCCGAGCTGTCAGCAGCACTAGTACTGCAGCTGGCGCCGACGGCGCGGCTCCGAACGTGGAAGTTGGTCGAACACATGTACATCGCCGGCGCATGCGCAGAAGTTTAAAAGACGCGACGCGACGGCTATAGCTACATAGCTAGCGCTAGCGCTAGCGCTAGCGCTGCGACTGCGCATGCGGCGACGGATTCGGCGACGACTGCGGCGAAGGCTGCGGCGACGGCTGCGGCGAAAGGCAGTATATAAAAACGCGTTCGTACATTCAAGTACCCAAGCAAACACAAGTGAACTCACAAACCAGCGCGCGCAGGGCGAGCCCCGAGCGCGCTAGCGCAGCCCCAGCTCTATACGAGCGATCCAGACCAGCCAGCCCCAACCCCAGCCCCAGCCGAGCGATCCAGAACAGATTCGCGTGAGCGCTGTCCGTACGCGGTGCGGTCGCAGCGCACGGAGTAGAGAGCACATCCGCCGGTGTTAGCCGCAAGCGGCGCCGCACAGCGCGCAGTGCGGGCGATCCGCGCAGAACCAGAATGAAGGCGGCCGGCCCATCCGTCGTGGTGACGGAGCGGGCGGCCTCGGTGGAGCTGGCGGCCCGCAGCGAGCGGCCTTCGCCCTCCACAGTCATGGCCGGCGCATCCTCAGGCGGCAGCGCCTCGGTGGGCCTCACCGCCTCCGCCCTCGCCCAGCGCACCGTGAGGGCCGGGGGCGGGGGCGGGGCCGGCTCGAGCCCGCGCGGCTCGCCGGCCTTCTCCCGCTTCGCGACGCCTGTGCCGGTGGACTCGGACCAGAAGGCCACGACCATGTACTTCCAGAGGTGACCCGCCCCGCGCCCCGCCCCGCCCCGCCCCGCCCCGCCCCGCCCCGCCCCGCCCCGGCCCTCCCACGCTTGCCCCGCAGCGTGAACGACGTCCACATGCGCGCCTTCTACTTCGAGGCCCGCCGCCCGCGCCCCGCGCCCCGCAGGCCGCCCCTGCTCACCCCCGCCCCGCCCCGCAGGCCGCTGCCATCTTCTGCGCCCAGTTCGCCTGGTCCGCGCGCGCGGGCGCCGGGGGCGGTGCGGGGCTGGGGCCGAGGGGTGCGGGGCCGGGGGTGCAGGTTCGGGCTGGCGCCGCTGCTGTCGCTGGCGTACGAGGACGTGGGGGTGCCCCCTGAGCTGCGCGGCGTCGTCGACTCGGTGGGCCTCATCGGCTCCGTCCTCGGCTCCCTCCTCCTCGGCGCCGCCACGGACCGCCTGGGCGCCCGCCTCGTCCACGGCGTCCTCCTCTGCCTCTGCGCCCTCCCCACCGGCCTCGTCGGCCTCGCCTCCTCCACAGAGTCCTTCATCCTCTGCCGGCCCGCCCCGCCCCGCCCCGCCCCGCCCCCCGCTCCCGCCTGATCCCCTCTCCGCAGGTTCCTGACCTCGTGGCTCGGCGCCAGCTTCACCGTCGGCATGTGCGCACCTTTCCAGTCCCCCGCCGCCGCCCGCTGACGGGCGGGCAGGGCGCACACGTCGGCGCACTTCGGGCGCTCGGTGGCGGGGCAGGCCAACGGCCTCGCCGGCGGCATCGGCGGCACCGGCGCCGGTGCACGCGCGCCCCGCGCCCCCGCCCTGCCAGGCCGCTCACGGCGGGGGCAGCGGCGGCGGCGCTGATCATGCCGCAAGTGGCGTACGCGATATCCAACTCGGCCGGCATCGTGCGCCCGCCGGTCCCCGCCCCGGGCGGCGGGGGGCGACGGGGGCGGGGGGCGGGGCAGCCGCTGGAGCGGTCGTGGCGGATGGCGTCGCTGCTGCCGGCCTCGGTCGTCTTCCTCGCCGGCGCCTGCCTCCTCGCCTTCACCCAGGTCCCCCCCCCCGCCCCCCTCCTTCCCCCACCCACCCCCGGCCTCGAGGCGGGGCTGAGGGAGGGGGGGGGGCAGGACCTGCCGCAGGGGAACGTGGTGCACCTGCGGGACGTGCACCTGCGCATCCCCCTCCTCTCCCACCACCCCGCCGACGACCCCGAGCGCCACGCCGCCCCCGCCGCGCCCACGCCGCCCCCCGGGCCGGCGGGACGCAAGGCGGGGCGGGTGGCGCTGCTGCGGGACGGGCGGGTGTGGGCGATGGCGGGGCTGTACGCGATCCCGACGTCGCCGGGGATCACGATGAACCAGACGCTGCCCAAGTACTACCTCCGGCGCTTCGGCCTCGACATTCGCACCGCCGGCCTCCTCTCCGCCCTCTGCCAGGTCCAGATGTCCTGGGCCCGCGCCCTCGGCGGCCGCCTCGCCGACCGCGCCGGCCGCAGGCCCGTGCCCCCGCCCCGCCCCGCCCGCCCCGCGCGCGCGCGGCGTGTCGTGACGGGCGGGGCGCAGGCGCGGGGCGCGGGGCCGGGTGGTGGTGCTGGTGGCGCTGTGCGTGGCGATGGCGGGGGGCTTCGTGGGGCTCGCCCTGCTGCCCCGCCTCGAGGCGGCCGCCGCCTGGGCGGTCCTCCTCTCCCTCACCTACCACGCCGCCGGGGGCGCGGCGTACAGCATCATCCCGTACTTCGGGGACAGCCTGCGGGGGGCGGCGGGGGGCCTCGTCTCGTGCGGGGGCACGGGCGGGGCCACGCTGCTCGCCTTCCTCTTTGAGGCCCCCGCGCTGGCCATGCCCGACGCCTTCCTCGCCTACGCCGGCATCGCCCTCGCCCTCTGCTGCCTCGCCCCCCTCGTCCGCTTCCCCGACACCGACGAGCTCGCCACCGCCCCCTCCACCTCCCTCCCCGCCCTGCCCCCGGCCCCCTCCGCCCCGGGCCCCGACCCCGCCCTCTCCGCCCGCCTCGCCGGCGCCTCCGTGCGCGGCGCCCCCGCCCGCCGGCCCTCGCGGCGCTCGCTGACGGGGCGCAGGGGGCGCTGGAGCTCGCGTCGGGGGCGGTGGTGATCCCGCTGGGGGCCTACGGGGCCTCCCTCGAGGGGTCCCGCCGCGGGCGGGCCCCGGGAGCGGAGGCGGGGCGGCCGGCGTGCGTCTGCACGTGCGACATGCTCCCCGGCGCCGTCGAGGAGGGCGGCGCCGCCTGCCCCCGCTGCCGCCTCCCCTTCTCCCCCGTCTGAGCCGCCGGCCCGCGCCCCGGCCCGCCCGCCTGTACCATGTACCATACGCACCTCCTCTCCCGCATCCGAGAGGCTGGATAGTGTCCGCAGCGGAAGCTGCTTTCTTTTCATCCACAATGCGATTTCGATGATCTCGGTGTAGTTTCTCCATTATCTTGATTGGGTTATACGTAGGGACAGGTTATGTATCTTCTGCAAGGACAAGATATTTCTGATGCAGCGCTAGCGTCTGGTTATTCTTAGGGTTAGCGGGATCGCAATATTCTATTTCGATGCGTTATTCAGATTTTTAGGGAATGAAGACGGTGGATGCACGTGCATCTGTAGGGCAGGACAGTCTCTTTCTGCCGTGTGTGCGGTTACTGAGTTCAGAGCTCGAGGTGTCCGACGGCGAAATCAGTACTATAGCCAGTGCTACGAGGTAGAGCTTGTTTCAATGCGATATCTTCGGGGGGAACGCGTTGGATGCAAGTGTACTTGCAATCTTTTCAATGTACCTTCCAATTGCAAGCCTTGAAGGCTTTAAGATAGCCTGTGTCTGAGAGCAGGCTTTACTACGGTACCGGCACCGGTACACATAGTACCGCAAGTGCATGCAGATAAGTCACAGTAGTAGTAAGTGCCGGTCCGAATTTCGAGTTCTGAGAGTCGAAGAGGGCGGGGCGTATATATATACGTATCAGCCACGCTTGCAAATGACGCGGTCCGGTCCCTCGATCCCCGCATTTGATTCCCGTGCCTCATTATCCCGCCGCGCCCCATCATGGCATATTTTCGATTCGAAATTCTCGCCCATGATGAATTCTCGCCCGAATTCAATTTCTCCGGGGTACCGTAGTATCGCGGTATGCATCCATATCCGGATCCTCATGTTTATTTACGCCAGAATCGGAATTTCTTCGGCGGACCCCATATATGCATTCTAGAGATCGCAAGCGCAGGAATGTCACAGCGTCTCCACACATTCTCGCGTATAAGTACAGGCCTAGGAAGTTTTCCACATTCTCACAAGATTTTCTCCGGATCCACATTCTCGCAAGAAAGTCTCAGAGTCTCCACATTCTTGCAGGAAAATATCCACATTCTCCCACAAAATGTCTTCACATTCTTGCTCAAGTCGACGTGATCATGCCATGTGCATGATGACTCAATGAGCTTTCTCTATTGAAGCTTTGGTTCTCAGACAGACGACGTCGACGTCGACCGTCAATAGCTACTGTTCTCTACTTCGAATTCGAAATACTTTCTATATCCACTCCGGATCCTCGAGCTCTTCGGAGAATGAGGTCAAGACGGAGAGGGAGAAAGTACAGAGATCTAGAGGGTCGCCAGAATTTCTTCATGCTGCTGAACATGCCATGCATATGGCCATGATGACGCCCGCAATCTCGCCAAATTGAACTTCGGAATTCAAGTTGAAGCTTCGGTTCTCAGTTGCACACTATTTTCTCAGATCTAGATCTCCCACTTCTCTTCTCTTGACTCTTCCCTTGGCCCTTCTACTTGTTTTCCCACTCTATGGGCTAGATCCCCCTCACCTCGTTAGATCTCCTCATGTTCAGGGCCTCGCGATCGGCAGTTACTCGAACTCTCGGCGGTTATTCTCACTGATTCCAGTTTGACAGCATTTAGCAGCTGCAGCGATCCAAGGCCTGCCGAGGCGTGAAACCATGCGCGCCGTAGCGATGGAGGCCCCAGCGAGGCAGGCGCGAGTTTTCGCGGCGTTGCTTCTCCTCGCCGTCGCGCGGATCGCAGCGGCTCAGCCTCCCACGAATGGACTGCGCTGGGGGCTCGAGAGCAGGGCCATAATCAAGGTGCACAGCGTGGCAGCAATCATAAGTCAAGATGCATATGGGATTTCTGCGAGGCCACCGGTGCTCAGCGGCTGGCGGGTCGCGCGGAATTTTCGCGGCTCTCCCTGCAGCTGCAAAATTGATCACGAGGGATCTAGACAACCCCACCTGCAACTGGCACATCGATATCTCAAGGTCTGCGCAGGATCGACTCTTCGCGTTTCGCTTCAGTGCTCCATCGGAGCCCAGCGCGTGGGAAGCGACGGCGCCGGTCAGTGCATGTCTGACCCCGGCCCGGCCGGCCCGAACCGGTGAACTTAATACGCGCGCGCGCTCAAATGCAAACGCGGCTGCGGTCTGCGCAGGCGTCCTTCGAGCTGACGCTCTCGCCACTCGACGCGCCACCCGCCGGACCCGACGGTCTTATTTCCGGGATCGCACCGCTCGTGAACGCGTCCGGCGAGCCAGTGTTCCGCTCTCAGGTCAGGTTCCATGAATTGTTCCCGCCAATCAATATTCTCAGCTGGACGTCCGCATCTGCACCAGATTCCTGCCGTTCAAGGACAGGTGCTCCCTGCGCGTGGAGCTGCCGGCGCCAGACATTGCAATCGATATTGCACGGGGATATAATTTCTAACCATGATTTTCGCATCCCCATCCCCTTGTGTTTCGCAGGGCGAGCTCGACCGCGAGTACGTCGCGCTCTGGGCCCCTCCGAATGCTCCCGCATCCTCCGGCGGCCTCGCTGTCGGCCCGTACATCGCCGTGCGCTTATGCGCCATGCATATGCATGCCCGCGACGATAATTCAGCTTTAAGTTTTCATGTGTTTTCAAGTTTCGCCGATAAATCCAGAGCTTGCATGTGTATGGTTTCTAAACAGATTTGAATCTCCCTCGCGATCCCTCGTCTTGCTCGAATGATCATGAGGGGATCGGGGGTGGCGGGGGCAGCGGGTGTCGCGGGGGGCGGCCTCGGCGAGCATCCTCCTCTACCTCCTCTCCACCAACGAGCAGGAGAGTGCGCCCGCGCCCCGCTCGCCCCCTCCCACCCCCTGCCCCCTCCCACCCCCACGCCTCTTCCCCGCAATGCCATGCCAAGCGCCCCGCTGACGCTCGGCCGGCCGGCCCAGCCGCCCTCTTCTTCGACGCCCCGCCGGCGGTGGCGGCGCCGGCGCCGGGCACGGCGGGAGGGGCGGCGGGAGGCGTCGGGAACGGCAGCGAGGCGGTGCCCCTCTTCGAGGCCGGGGCCAACGTCGAGGCACGCGCGCCCCCTCCGGATGCGCACCCGCCAGCCCCCGTCACGGCTGAGGTGCCGGGGGCGGCGGCTGCTGCTGATGACGCGGGGCGGGGCGGGGCGGGGCAGGCGGCGTGGTTCGGGTCGGGGCGGGCCTTCTACGCCGCCTCGTGGCTCGGCGTGCAGGACATCCCCTGCGCCCAGGCCCGCCCCCGCCCCCGCCCCCCACCGCCCCGCCCTCCTCCCCTCCCCCCGGGGCCCCGGCGACTGCGGGGGGCGGCGCAGGGGCTCGAGGAGCTGCGCATGCAGGCCGCCGCGACGGGCGCCCGCGTGCCCCGCGAGGTGCCCCGGCCCCCCATCTTCTAGGCCGATCGCCCACGGCAGCAATTCCTGCGCTAATGGGGCGCGCTGCGGCCGGGGGCGGGGTAGGCGGCGGTGCGGATCGTGAGCGGTGCGGTTTGCGCTTATCCTCAGAGTGGTCTAGATATATCGTGATTATGAGGGACCCCAGAATTTAGTTTCAAATTTGATGCCCCCTTGTAGAGGACGTCCGCACCGTCGAGGGCACGGGCTCGTTTGTCTGGCGGGTGCGGAATATTTTTCTAATTATATAGTTCGACACCCCCGGCTGATGCGCTGATCGTGATGATGTGACATTTTGAAATCGCCAGGTCCCGAGAGATCTTCGCACTACGGCGGCAAATTTTGTGCGCTATTCGAATTCGACGCCACCGGGCCACCTCTTTCGCGACTTGAATTTGAATTCTCGCTTGCACCTGCGGGCGCAGGTGATCTCCTCGGCGGACGGCGGAGCGGCGCAGACCGTGAGCTCGAGCTCGAGCTCGAGCTCGAGCTCGAGCCCCTCCAGCGCTGTTGCGGTTCGCAGTGGCAGCGCTGACGTCGATGCCCCCGCAGGCCTTCTCGCGCCGCTTTGCCACGACCCGCTCCCCGGGTGCCCCTGCCCCCTATCGCCACCTACGCCTCAAGCCCCCTAGACCTATAGCCAGGCCCTGCAATTGGCCTCCAGCTGCTCGCAGATACTCAAGGATCCGTGATTCCGCCAGATTTCGCCTCGCGATCGAGCTCGGCTCCAAGTGGCCCCGTCACGATTCTCGAGCCCCCCGGCCCAGGCGAGCAGCCGATTAACCGCCACGCGCGGACACTGCGGGGTGCAGGTGCGGAGAGTATTCGGGGGGGCGGCTGACCTGGGGGCAGGGTTCTACTGCAACCCCCCGATGGTGCCCGTCTCGAACCCCGCCATGCCCAAGGTGCACGCGCCCCCGCATCAAGCCCCGCGCTGCGCCTCCGCGGCCCCCGCGTCATTGCTCGAGACGACGCGCAGCTACTGCACGGGGACACCCTCCCCATCTCCTGGACGCTTCAGGTATACGCTCCGCTATATTTCTAAAGCTGGGATGCCGCGCGCGCCCCGCTAAGGCAAAGCTAGCTATAATTATAAAGCTTTAATTTATATAATCAATTGCAAGGCATCAAAATTTTATATTTGCCTGCAAAGTAAATTGTTTGCGCGCCCTTCTGGCGTGCTCAGGGCGAGGGAAGTCTCGGAGAGGGCGGCGACGGCTCCGCGGCGGCGCTGTACATCTTCCCTTCGGGCGCTCTCCCCCCGGGGGCCCGGGTGCGGCCCTCGCCTCGCGATTGACAGCGCTAGCGAGGGAACATCCGACTTCGCGGGTGCAGGCGGCGCTCCTCGTGAACGGCACGGCGCCAGACCCCGCCTCCCTCCCCGCCTCCCAGCTGGTCCACGCCCCCGGCCCGCGCACTTCACGCGGCAGTCGGCTCATGAGAGTGCGCGTGGGGGCGCTGGCGGCAGTTGGCAGCGGCTGCGGGGGGAGGCGGGGAGAGCTTGAACGCCTCGAGCTCGGCCTCGCGATCGGCGTGGACAGTTCCCCAGGACGCCGAGGCGCGCCCCGCCCCGCACCCCGCACGCCCCCCGCGGCCGCCCTCCTCGCCCCATCTCTACCTCATCATCACGCGTGCACGCCTAGATTGCGCGCTACACGCTGCTCGCCGTCTCGAGCCCCTTCGACCCCCTTGCGCGCGTGCGCCCCTAGGCCTGCCGTGCGGCCGCCTCGCGCCGGGGCCCGATCACGAGGGGCGCGCACCGGCACCGGCAGGCGGCGTGGAGCGAGTTTGAAGTGGCGGGCGGGCGGGCCGAGTTCTCCCTCCTCCTCCCCGCCACCGACGCCCCCGCCCGCCCCGCCCTGGCCCGCAACCCCCCCCCCCTCCCCCCCTCCCTCCCCTCCCCCCCTCCCCCCTCCCCCCCCCCGCGAGGCCGCCGGCAGCTGATCATGACCGGGGGGCGGGGGGCAGGAGGAAGCGCTGCGGGGGGCGCTGGGGGCGCTGATGGGGGTCCCTGGACAGGCCCTCGCCCTCCTCGCCGCCATCGAGCACGCGCACGCCTCCCCCCGTGCGCTCGCCCTCTCATCCCATCATCTCACCAGCTGCCCACGCTGCAAGCGCGGGGCCGGCGCAGCTGTGCCGCCTCAGGCTGACAACGGCACCGGCGACGCCAACGGGACGACGTCGGCGGCCGCGGCCCCGGGGACGCCAGCGGTCCGCCACCTGGTGCGCATGTGCTCCCGCACACACCCGCTGCCGCTGCCGCTCGCCGCCCGGGGCCGCGCGCGCGCCTCTGGGGCAGCTCGAGGGACCTAGATCTGACGGGCGGGCCGGGGCATGCGCAGGGGCTCGGCGACGAGGCTTCCGGCCTGCTGATGACGTTCGCCGTCGAGGCGAGCCGTGCATCGTCGAGTCTGAAGCTTTCGTTCCTTCACACGCGTTCCTTGCAATTGCAGCCGGTGTCGGGGCGGGTCGGGGCCGCCGGCGCGCTGGCGGCGCTCCGCGCGGCGGCGACCGGCGGGGACAGCGAGCTCCGTGCCCCGGCAAGCCCCTCCCCCCCCCACCGTACGCGTGCCAGACTCGCGTGCTCCGGAGCTGAGCGGGGGGCGGGGCGGGCGAGGGCAGCTGCGGGCGGCCGGCGTGGGGGCGGTGGTCATCGGCGGCGAGGCCTTCGAGCGTGCGGCCCCTCGAGCTCGAGCCCCGATCACGATCCCGAGCCGCTTGTGTCCCCCTCCGTGGCCCACACCGCGGCCCGGCCCGGCAGTGCGGGGCGGGGAGGAGGGGGAGCCCGGGGAGTGGCCGGCCCCCGGGGAGGAGGGCGCGGAGGCCCCGGCCCCGGAGGCGGAGGGCGGCGAGGACTCGAGCTCCCCGCGCCTCTCCCCCGGCCAGAAGGTCCCCCCTCGTCCCGCCCTTCCCGCACACGCCCGCGAGGCCTCTCCAGCGTGCGTGGCGGGGTGGGGGCAGGCGGGGATCGGCGTGGGCGTGGCCGTCGGGGCGCTGCTGATAGCGGGCGGCGCCGTCGTCGCCGCTCTCGTCTTCCGCTCCCGCCTCCGCTCGGTCCGCCCCGACCCGCGACCGCGCTGTCTCGAGCTCGCAGTGCGCGAGAGAGGCCGCGCGCTCTCTTACTCAAGGGGCCCACGGGCAGCGGGCGGCGGGGCAGGCGGGCGCCCAGGGGGCCCACGTCGACAATTGCAAGCCCGCCCACGGCACATTCGTTCTCAGCATCGACCCCGCCACGGCCGGTGCGCTCCTGCAGATTCATCTGCGCTGACGTTGACGTGCTCATGCAATCCAGTCGCTGATGCTGTCTGCAGCCACCGTGTACGCCCCCGCCGAAAGGCCGGAGGAGCCGCGTGCACAGCAGAGGCTGCGGGGCCCTGGCCCCGCGCCGACCTCGGCCGTTTAATAATTTAAGATGCTTGCAAACATAGTTGATTGCTGACTCTGAGTGATTAGCTATAGCTATAGCCCAGTTTCAAACGTCGACCTGCAAATTAATGCTGATCCCCAGTCTATATACAGCTAGGCATTGCGAATGTATACGAATCGCAAACGAAAGCGCGCAAAGCCGATCGATATCGCGAGTGATCGTGATCGATATCAGTGCCACGGTGAGCTCGATCAGTGCATGCATACATGATCAGCCCCCGCCGCGGTGAATATCGCAGCTCAGCGGCTGCCTACTACCAGGCTAGACTACTATCAATCTGAATCGGAGAGCTACTGCAAGATCAATTGCAGCATCTAGAGGTCAGGAAACTAGAGGGAATACACTTGAATAAAAAGAAGAGGCCTAGCTAGCTTTTTGATTTTTGCAAAAGCCCAACCGGGCAATGTTCGTATTAACGGACAACAAGTTTTTTTGAATACGTGTTGTTGGCCATTCCTGGTCAACCCGACGGTACCTGGATCTCCCGGCACACGTTTCCGGACTCCTAGGGATATGTCTTGACACGCAGCTTTATCAGCTGCAGGCACCCACGGGTGGGAAGCCTGGACCGCCGCGCCGCCGTAATCGTCGCGCGTCCGTAAATTTTCCGTACCCACCCTGCCGAGGCCTAGCCAGCTATAGATCCAGATTTGCTCTCTCTGCTAAGACGGAAAATGCGCGCGGGCGAAACGAGCGCCAGCGCCGCCGGCCGAGGGCCTTACGAGCGCGAGCCGCTTCTCCAGGCGCGAAATTCGCGCTCCCGACCGATTTCGCGCAAATCGAACTCGCGGATCGCAGGCGCGCCTCGAGGGCCTCGAGGAAGAGCGGCGCAGGCGTATCCTGCGCAACGTCGGCATCGGGGTCGTTGCCGTCATCGCAGCGGGCTTGCTTTTTGCGATCGTGTGGAGCGTTGTCTCTCCGAACGATGGAGACGACGCCGCCGCGCGCCGTCGCGCAGTTCGGCCCCTCTTAATCGTAACTCTTGACGGGTGGAGACACGATTACACCGCAAAGGCGCCGAACCTAACGCGCCTCGCCGCGGCCGGCGTTTTGGGCAGCCTCGTGCCGGTGTTCCCGTCCAAGACCTTGCCGAACCACGGTCCGGCTAGTTTTGCAAAACAATGCTGCGCCGGATTCGCGATCGTCAACGTTGTTGACACGCGCGCGTGGGCGCGATATCGATGGCGACAGCAACGCTGCTCACAGGGCTCTATCCTGAGCACCACGGTTTAGTCGACAACTCTTTCCGCGATCCCAAGCTCGGTCCGGCTTATAAAATTATTATTTTTCTGATTTCAATTTGTCTCTCCAAATCCAAGCCCGGCGCGGCCGCTGCGTGGACGTCGACCGTTTATCTGCGCGTGCAGCTGCGCATGCAGCGCAATTTATAATTAGCTATGCACGCGCAGGCGGCTTCTCGATCGACAACAAGACGGTGCTGCAGCAGTCGCGCTGGTGGGCGGGCGGCGCGGAGCCGCTTTGGGCGACCGCGGAGCGCTCGGGGCTCCGCACCGGCGCTCTCTACTTCCCCGCCGCCTCCGCGCCCTACGAGGCCCGTTCTGCCCCGTTTTTCGCGGCGCGGGGCGGATGCCCCGGCGGATTTTCGCGGAGTGATTCCGGCGGCAGGGGGTCAAGCCAGGCCTCTGGAAGGACTTGGACGAGGGCATGACGCACGAGCAGCGGGCGAGCTCTATAGCGCTAGCTAGTATCCTAGATCTAGATCCTCACTTTCGCCTCACTCGAGGAGTTCCGGATCCAGTGCGCGTGCGATGTCTATGGTGAAGCTCGGTTTGGCAGGCGCGGGAGGTGCTGGCGTGGCTGGACCTGGAGCCGGCGCAGCGGCCGCACCTCCTCCTCCTGCACCTCGACGCCACCGACGGGCGAGCGCCCTGCGCATGCGACTGGCGTCGTCCGGGGCCGAGGCTGACGTGGAGGTCGCGCAGGGTGGGCCACACGTACGGGCCGCAGTCGACCCGCATCCTCGCCGCCATCCTCGAGGCGCGCGCGCGCACGTGCCCTCGCCCTCGCGCTCTCATTGCAATTATGATCGCGGCCCGTGCACGTACGCGTGGGCCCGGGGCGGGCAGGTGGACGGGGCGCTGGGGGTGCTGATGGAGGGGCTGGAGGCGCGCGGGCTCGCCCACGAGGTCGACCTTCTCGTCGCCAGCGACCACGGCATGGCCCAGGCCCGCCCGCCCCGCCCCGGCCCGGCCCCGCCCCCGCCCCGCGCCCAACATGGCGCAGCTGGACGCGCGGCGGGTCATCCAAGTCGACACCCTCTCCCGCCTCCCCTGGACCTTCGTGCCGCCCCCGCCCCGCACCCCTCCACCGCCCCCGCCCGCGGACGCAGCAGGGCGAGCTCGGGGGCGGGGGGCAGGAGGAGTGGGGCCGGGCGGCGGCGGCGTGGAGCCCGAACCTGGCCCTGTGGCCCCGCACAGCCGCCGAGGCCGACACCGCCTATGCACGCCTCAAGGACGCGCGCCCCGCCCCCGGCCCCCGCCCCTCCTACCCCGTCTACTCTAATTTGCCGTTGACTTCGGATTCGCCCCCCGCGCGCGCAGGCCCACCCGCACCTCTCCGTCTACCGCCGCCACGAGGCCCGCACCGCTCCGGCCCGCGCCCCGGCCCCGACCGCGGCCGCGGCTCCAGCTTGAAACCCCTTACGTGGCTGGGGGCGGGGCGGGGCGGGGCGGGCAGGTGCCGGGGCGGCTGCACTACCGGGACTCGGAGCGCGTGCCGCCCCTCCTCGCCCTCGCCGACCCGGCCCGCCCCGCCCCGCGCCCCGGCCCGCCCCGCCCCCTCGCCGCTGAGACGTGCCCGCGCCGGTCCATGCCAGGCTGGTCGATCGCGACCTCCCGCTTCCTCAAGCAGTACCCGAGGCCCGCCCCCGCCCTCGCGATCCACCCCCGGCCCCCAGGCTGACCGGCGCGGCTCGCAATCGCGATCGACTGTTCGGGGCGAGCAGCTCTTCCGGGGGGCCAGCACGGCTACGACCCCGACGCCGGGACGGACATGGCGCGCCCCCCGCCCGGCCCGCCCCTCGAGCTGCGGGCCGCGGGGCCGGGGCGCCTCACGCGCGCCGCCCGCCGGCCCCTATCCAGCACGGGGTCTTCGCCGCGCGGGGCCCGAGCTTCGTGAAGGGCGGCCGCGTCGGGCAGCTGCGAATGGTGGACGTGTACCCCCTCCTCGCCCACCTCCTCCGCCTCCAGCCCCCGCACGAGGCGCGCCCCGCCCCCCGCCCCTCGAGCTCCACCACGCGCCCCACCGATCGCGAATTCGAATCACTCACCATGGCCATGGGCCATATGCATGGCCACCGCCGGCAGATCGACGGCACACTGGAGAGCGTTCGGGCGGTGCTCCGCGGCGGCGGCACACACGCCCCGCCCCCCGCCCCCAACTAGCCTAGTATACGTAGCCAGCCTTGGATCTCGCACGGATGCAGCGCTAGCCCGTATATACGTATGGGAATTCCCTCGAATCGCAATAAATTAACAAAAACTAAACAGTTCCGCCACGTGCACAAGCGCTAGCAGCTGTGCATGCAGCTGGCCATGGCGGCGCCGCAGCGCGGCGGGTGCACGGTGGCCATGGCATGCATGGCCATGGCCCCGGCCCCGGCCCGCCGCTCCGGCCCAAGTCCGACGCCGTGACGGTCCACAGCTGCAGTCGACTGGCGAGCTCGAGCTCATGCATATGATCAGCGGCTATGTTTGCCTCGTCCCGACTCGGCGCGGCGATCCCGAACTGTGTCGAACACGTGTTTTAATTTGATCTCGCGAGTCGCGATCGATCGCGTCCTCCGGCAGGTGCCCGTTCGCCTGGGCAAATTGGCAACACCCTTTTTTTCGGTGAGCGCTCGAAGACTCGAAGTTGCTCGCCGAGCTGCCTCCGCGGCGGGGTGACCGGCGCGCTATAGCTAGCATCGATCAACAGATGCCACTTTTAGAAGCAGCAGCCGGCCGCGGGGTCGGTGCAGCGGCCTGCCAGAAGGTGGGTGCTCACCCACAAGCGCTAGCGCATGCGCACCGTGTACCGGTACCGGCACGCGCACGGCAAACCACCGCGGCCACAAAGGCGCAGTTGAGCACACGCTGCAGCTGCAGCTTAAAGTTCCAGCTAAGAACTCGGCAAGCCAACACACCGTTGAATCTCGAGCTCGCAGCAGCTGCAGCTGCAGAAGCGTTGCAATTGCGATCGCCAGCGCTGCCGGCGCTGCGCGCTGCCGCTGCCGCTGCGTGAAATCGATCTAGAGCTAGATGGGCTCCGCGGTCTCGTCGCGCGCCTCCGTTGGGCCCCCGCGGCTGCCATCGCGTGCCAGCTCCCGCTCGAGCTCGAGCTCCGAGGACCCAGATCTAGAGAGTGGCCTCGAGCTTGGATTACGCAGCCGGCACGCACCCCTCGGCGCCCGCGGCGCGGTCCACGAGCGGCCGTGGCGCCGGCGGGAGGCGGCCGCGGACCGCGGGCACTGGGCGGCGCTGCGGAGCGCGGCCGACCTGCAAGGTGCGCGGGCGGGGGCCGGGGGCGAGGGCGGGGGACGGGGGCTGAGGAGCGGGGCGGGGCGGGGGCAGAGCTGGAGCGGGAGATCGCGGTGAGGGACCTCGAGCTGGAGGCCCTCCGCCTGCGCAGGCGCCTCTCCGCCAGCGCCGCCGCCCTCGGCCCGACGCCCTCCCCCGGCCCCGACGCCTCCCCGCGCCCCCGCCCCGCCCCGCCCGCTTCCGCTACTCCTTCAAGGACCCCGTCCCGCGCCGCGAGGCGCGCCAGGCCCCGCCGCCCCCGCCGCCCCGGGGCCCCTGGGGAGCCCTCTGGAGAGCCCGCGGGCCTCGCCGGGCGACGAGGCCGACGCGGAGTCGGAGGCCGAGGCCGGGGCCGCCGCCGCGGGGGCCGCCGCGGAGGGGGCGGAAATCGTGGCGGCGGGGCCGCGGAGGCCGAGGGGCCGGCCCCGCCGCCGCCCGCAGCCGCGGCGGCGCAGCGTCCCCGCCGGCCTCGCTGCCACCGTCGGGCCCCGCGCCGCCATGCGCTGGCGTTCCCAGTCCGGCCCCTGCCTCCTCCCGGCGCCCGCGTCGCGAATCCGCTCGCTGCGCGGCCCGCGAATCCGAAGCCCGCGGCGCCAGCACCCGCTGCTGCCCCGCCGGCCCCGGGCCCGCGCTGGCGGGGCAAGCCGCGCCGCCCCCGAGCCCCTATAGCCCGTGCGCCGCTGTACCCCTGTTCCCCCCCCCCCTTGAGCCGGCCTGACGGAGCAGGGGCAAGCAGGCCGGCGTCAGGGCTGCCCTCGCTGCCGCGCGCGGCGGGGGCTTTCTCCTCACCGACGCCGCCCGCATGGCCCGTCGCCACAGCGACTTCGGGTGCCCCCCGCCCCGCCCCCGGCCCCGAGTCGCACCCCGCGGCGACTCACCGCGCCGCCCGCTCAGGCCCACGGGGGGCGTAGTGCCCGTCCCCCCGGCCGCCCCGCGCCGTGCAAGCCTTCCGTGAGCCCGGCCCCCGCGACCCGAGACTCGCTGCGGCTTGCACCCGACGCTCACTCCACCCCGCAGGGCGGCGATGCCGTTGGCCCCTGCAGCGTCCCCGGGACCGGCCTCGCAGCCCGTCCTCACCCGGGGCTCCGCCTGGGGCGCCCCCACGTGCGTCCTCCGTCCTTCTTCGCGCGCCGTCCCCGCTGGCTGCTGCGCCTCTGAGTCCCGCGCCGGCAGCTCGGGGATGGCGGCTCTGGGGGAGCACGCCTTCGGCCCCAGCCCCTCCATCGCCGAGGTCCTCGTGCGCCTCCTGCCGCTGCCGCGCCGCCTCCGCCGACGCCCCGCACGCTCAGGCGGCGGCCCGGGCGGAGGCGAGGCGCGGGGAAGCGGGGCGGGGGCCGGCCTGGAGCGGGGCCTCCCTGGAGCGCTTGGACGGTCTGGCGGCGATGCAGGCGCCCACCATCCGCGCCCCCCGCCCCGGCTCGACCCTCTTCCTGCCGCCGCCCGGCGCGGCGGGGGCGGGGGCGGCGGAGGCGGGCCGGCACCTCTCGCCCGAGCGGGCCGCCTCGCCGGCGGGGGCCCGCGGCGGGGGCTTCGGGGCCCTCGGCGCCGCCGCGCGCCTCCACTGGCGGCCCATCCCCCGCCTCCGCTGAGCCAGCCGCAACCGCGCCCCGCCATCCCTCATCGCTTTACTTCAATACTGGTGGCCTAACCACGCCCTGCCCCGGCCCCACTCCCCTCGCACCTTTCACTAAAGCACTGCGGCGCCGATTGAAGCTTTCCCTAGTGCACGTGCACAGTGCATTTAGCTTTCAATTCTGAAAACATATTTCATTTGAGCTTTCAAGTTTGCCGCTGCCAGCCTGGCAAGCTGAGCGCGTAACGTAATCGAGACTCGCGACTAGTTATGGCCGATCATGTACATTGTTTCGCTTTGCTTTAACTTAGTAAGGCTTCGTCTGCTATCGCAGTAATCTTGTGCGCGTGGTGCAATATTTGCAATTGTGTACATGTGATCATGATCTCTTTACTTGCAATTGTCGACGTCGAATTTGTGCACATGTGATCTCTTTACTTGTCGACGTCGAATATGATTGCACAGTGTCCATCGATCCCTCGAGCTCGAATAAAGCGGCCCGCGGCCCGAACGAGCCTTCACGACCTACCGGTAGGCCTGGGCTCCGAGGCTCTACTCAGAGGCTCTACTCTAAAAGAGCCACTGACTTGCCGCGCGCGTCAGTTGCCAGTTGGGTCCGGGGAAGGGTCTTTAAACTCGGCGAATCCAAGATCTAGATGCAGAGAGCAGGGACTAGTACTTAAGCTTAAGCTTAAGAAGCCTTGATCATCATGAAGGCGCGCGGTGGCCGCGGCCGGCCGCGCGGGCGCGAGCCGCCGGGCCGGCTCCGAGGCCAGGCTGGCCATGCCAGGCGAGCTGTCCTCGCGATCGAGACGAGCTGTCCTCTAGAGGTAGGCCTCAGGGCCTAGCTATATAGGGCGCGAGCCCCGGGGGCGGGCCGGGGGATGGCTCGCAAATTGAACGTTAACCTTGTGTACATGTGGACGTGCTCGAGCTCCTGCGCATGCCCCGCGACCGTCGCGCGCGTGAGGCGTGGCGGGTGCACGAGTGGCCTGGCCTGGGCCTCCGCGCGATCTGGGCGCGGGCGCGGGGACGCTGCTCAAGCTCACGCTCCGCTCAGAAAGCGGCGCAGCGGGCCAGCTCATGATCAGCGGCTGCAGCAGGCATGCGCATCGCGCGCGCGCGGGGGCTCTGCGTCGCGCGGCGCGCGCGCCGCGCGGGCGTCGGCTTGTTGCAAGTGGCATAGACGGCCAAGTGCGGCCGGCTTGCGGCCGGCTTGTGCAATTCCGTCGGGGCGTGCGCGGTTGGCGCGGGTGAAGCGTGCGCGGCTGGCACGGCTAGCCGCTGAGCCACAGCAAACTGTCACGCGCGCGAGAGGCGTAACCATTGTTGAGCCGAGCCGAGCTGCGGCGCCCGGGGGAGAAAGCGGCCGGGGGGAACCTTAAGAGGTTTCCTCAGGGTAAGTTCGCACTCTCCAATGTGATTGGCTAGCGCGCGCGGCGTCCTCCCACGCGACCGCGCTCGCGCCCGGCCTAGCTCTCGCAGAACGGAATGTCGGGCATGATGCGCGCAACGACCTCGAACTGGTCTGGCCCGTATATCTGCTCCCTGTGCGTCGCTGGACCCGTTTTTGTCCCGGGTGTTGGTGCCTGTTCCTGGATCACCCTTTGGTCGGACGGGACCGGGAGACACGGTTTCGGGGTCCCCTGGGGATGGGCTTTCAGGGTGTACCGCGCGGCCCGGGTTTTGCGGAGGTCGGGGAAATGGGATTTGGGGTAGGGTTGGCCATGGGCCCGAGGGACAGGGACAGGGGAAGTGATTTTCCCTTCCCCAAATACGAGTGCGTAAATTTTGTAGACATGATTTCAATACCGTAGTACAGGACTCGGAATTAATTCTACTCCTAGGTTGCGTGTGAACGACCTCGAGGCCTAGGGATGCAAGATTGGGGCGGGACGGGGGCGGGGGCGGGCGGGGCGGGGCCGCTAGGGGGCGAGGAGGAAGGGTCGGAGGGCGTCGTCGAAGCGGGGGTTGAGCCAGCTCTGCAGCCCGTCGATGACCGCCACGGGGCCCGCCTCCGTGTTGAACCCCTGCGCCCCGTCCCCGTCGCCCCGCGCCCCGGCGGGCCGGCGTGGGGCGGGCGGGGCGGGCGGACGGCCTTGGGGGACATGATCATGAGGGGGATCCAGCCCTCCGCCTGGAAGGCCCCGATGATCTCCGACTCGACCTGCGCCCCCGCGCCCCGCTCGGCCCCCCGCGCCGGGGCGGGGCGGGGCGGGGCGGGGGCGGGGCGGGCCTCGGGGCGGGTCCAGTAGTGGGTGGCGACGACGACGGCGCGCGTGCGGGCGAGGGTCGTGGCGACGACCTCGCGGGTGAAGAGGCCGTCCTCGCCCCCTGCCGCCCCCGGGCTCGCCGCGCGGGGCGGGTGCTGGCGGGGGCGGGGCGGGCCTGGATGTCGACGTCGAGGAGGTCGACGTGGGTGAGGCCGGCCACCAGCTCCCCCAGCGTCACCACGCTCACTGCCCCCGCCCCGCCCCGTCACACCCCCGCCCCGGCCCCGGCGCGCGGCCGCCGGGGCGCGCGCCGTTGACGTGCGGGCCGTCGGTGGCGCCCGTGAGGGCGTTGTTGAAGTCCACGTCCCGTCCCGCCAGCGAGAAGGCCGCCCGCCCCGCCGCCGGCCCACCGCCGCCTGCCCCCGCCTCCCGCCTCGGCCCGGGGGCGCGCGGGGGCGGGGGGGCGTCGGGGCGTCGGGGCGGGCCTGGACGACGCTGCAGCGGACGTTGCCCTCGCACACGCCGTTCGCCGCGAGGTGCTCCCGCATCCAGCCCACCTGCCCGCTCCGCTCAGCCCGCCGGAGCCGGGGGCGCGGGGCGGGGCCGGGGACGCGCGAGGGTCGGCATGGCCTCGACGGTGGTGAGGGCCATGGGGCGCGTGAAGTTCAGGTGCCGCAGCGCCTTCGCCGCCGACGTCGTCCACGGCGCGTACCCCTGCCGCCAGTCGGGGGGGGGGGGGCGGGGGGGGGGAGCTGGAAGGGACCGCCGCACCGCGCCGACCTCGATCACTGCGCGGGGCGGGGTGCGGGTGAGCGGGGCGGGTCGGGGGCCGGGGGCGGGGCACGCGCTGTTGAAGGAGGGGAGGCGGGCGGCGGCGGCGTGGATGACGGCCTCCAGCAGGGCCACCCACTCGAAGTACTCCTCGTCCTGCCCCCCCGCCCCTTAGCCACCCCGCCCCCGCCCGGGGTGGGGGCGGGGGCGGGGCGCACGACGAGGGGGAAGTCCGCCCGCACGTGCTTGTACCGGCTCTCCGCGCACCGCCGCAGCTGCTCGCAGTCCTGCCCCGCCCCGCCCTCGAGTTCAGCCCGGCGAGGCCGCCGCCGGCGGGGTGCCGCGGGGCGGGGCGCCGAGCGCGCCTCCTTACGGCCCGGGTAGTAGACGGGGTAGTTGCCGGTGCACATCCGGTCTGCCCGCGTCTTCATCCCCAGGAAGTTGTAGATCGTCTGCTCCTCGCACTTCCCCACGAACGGGTGGAACCGCGAGAATGTCTGACGCGCAGTCAGTCGCCGCAGGCTCTGCCGACGCCCGCGCGCGCGACCGCGCACCCAGTGGTGGCCGTACCTGCGGCGCGAGCCGCGAACAGCGCTTAGCTAAAGGGGGCGGGAAGGCGCAGGGCGGGCTGGCAACGCTAGCTGCGCACTGCTTGTCGGGGTCCCTCGGATTCTTTGCGTACAAGCGCTCGGTGACGACAATGTTGTTCGTGAGGCTGGCGCGGGGCGTGAGCCGCAGCAGCAGGACGGGAGGGCGGAGCGCGGGCGGTCCAGACCGGTACGTGACGTTCAGGCCATCGTGCAGAAAACTCTGACCGAGCGCGTCGCCCGCCAGGCACGCGAGGACAAGCACGAGGGCCACCAGCCGCATGGCCGGCCCTCGGCCCGGCCCGCTGCTCATGTGCAATCCGTCCTCGAGCGCTCGCGCGTAGAGCCACGTCGCGTCCCGGGAGAAAAAGCAGGTCCGCCCGGGTACGCGAAACGGACAGTAGGGCGGCGGTCGGCGTCAGAGTGGCCGCGACTGGCGTTACCAGCCTCGCGGAAAAGCTCTAGCGCCGGGACGTAGTTCGGCAGTGATGGGAGTGGTGCATAGGTGACCGCCGGCGATCCGGCCGCCCGACGCAGTGCGGCCGGGCGACGACACCGCTGCACGCACGGCATGACTTCACAGAAGCGACCGCTCCACCTTAATCTACAGGCGGCCCAGCACGTCACCGGCCCGCTCAGCCTATCGGCCAGGCCGCGCTCTAGCGGGGTCCCTGTTCCGCGCCGCCCACTGCAGGTGCGCTCTCCCCATCGCCCGCTGCAGGCGCGCTTGACGCGACGGGGACTGACAGACGGCGCGGCCGCGGACGGTCGAGGGGTGGGCGTCGCGTGGCGGCGCACTGCAGGCTCAGGCGCACGCGCCGGCGCCGCCGCCCTTCGACCCGTATGTGGAGGGGCCGTACAGCAGCGGCGAGGAGCCGCTCTCGCCCTCAGGGGCGGACCCCCTCCACGCCGCCCTCTCGCCCCCCAGCGGCCCGCCCCCGGGGCCCCGCGCCCCGCGCCGCTCCTGGCCCATCGCGCCGCGGCCGGGGACGGGCGAGCGGCGGCCGGTGAGCCAGCTCGGGGCGGGGAGCTCCCTCTCGCAGTACTCCGCCTGGACCGCCCCGCCGGCCCGCCGCCGCACCGCCCGCAGGGGCCGCCGGCGTGGCGGCCGCAGACGGCGCCCGAGGGCGCGCCGCCCGCCGCCGCCCCGACGAGCTCGAGCGCGTGCGTGCCGGCCCCTCTCCTGCGCAGCGGGCGCCGAGGCGGGGCGGGGCGCAGCTGCGGGGGAGGCCGCCTCGTGGGGCCGGGAGCGGCGGCGGCTGGAGCGGCAGGCGGGGACGGCGCGGGCGGAGGCGGATGCGCTGCGGCGGGCGAACCTGCTCCTGGAGAGCCGCCTGCTGGTGGGCCCCCGCGCGGCGCGGCGCCCCGCGGGGGCGGTGCGGGGTGACGGGCGGGCAGTTCTTCCAGCGCAAGTTCGAGGAGGCGCGGCAGGCCCTCGAGGACCGCGCCGCCCGCGACCGCCTCCGGTGCCCCCGCCCCTCCCGCCCCGCCCCGCCTCACCCGCCCCAGCGAGGAGCTCGGGGGGGCGAGGAGGGCCCCTACGCCCTGCCCTGAACGCCCAGGAGGCCGCCGGGGCGGGCCGGACGGCGCGGAGGGGCCGGCGCGCTCCGAGTCGCCGCTGCGGGGCGGCCTGGCCGCGACCGTCGGCCCCGAGAGGGACGCGGCGCCCCCCGAGCGCCCCAGGCCGCCCGCCCGGCCCGGCCCGGCCCCCGCCGGACGGCCCGTCAAGCTGCGGGCAGTCGCCGGGCTGGCCTCGTTCGCGTTCAAGGCGCGGCCCGCCGATTGCACCGCGCGCGCCGTGCTGACGCGGGGCAGGGACCGGCGTCGGCGGCCTCGGTAGCCTCCGCCGCCTCGCTCGCCCCCTCCGACCCCGACTCCCTCGTGCCCCCGCCGCCCGCCCGCCCGCCCCCGCCGCGCTCACGGGGGGCAGGCGGGTTACAAGGGCCGCCTCCTCGGAGATGAGGATGTCACGGAGATGCTGCTCGAGGGCGCGCCGCCCCCCCCCCCCCCCCCCCCCCCCCCAGCCCCCGCCCTCCCTCTGAGCCGCCCCAGGCCCGGCGCGCGGGCGCGCGAGGCGGCGGCGGGGACGGCTCTCTGCCGCGTGCCCCTCTCGACCTTCTCCCGCTTCCAGAAGCTCGCCGAGGCGCGTGCTTGCCGGCCGGGCGCGCCTCGCGGGGCGCGCGTGTGGGGCGGGGGCCGAGGGCGGGCGGGCAGGCGCTGCGGGGATCGGGGGCAGGAGGACCCCGAGCTGCTCGCCTCGGAGCTCGAGCGCGCCGCCGCCGAGCTCGCCCGGCGCGCGCCGCCCGACACCCCCGCCCCGCCGCGCCCTCTGACGGGCGGCGCAGCGGGGAGCACGCGACGCTCTTCGTGCCGTCGCCCGACGGGGCGCACCTGCAGGCGGCGTCGGCGGCGGGGCCGAGGCGGCGATCCGGGTGCCCTCGAGGGCGAGGCCCCGCGCGGCCTCATCGCCCGCGCCGCCCGCGAGCGCGAGGCGCGCGGGCGGGGCGCGGGCCGGGGCCGGGCGGGGGCTGAGGGCGGGCAGGTGGTGGTGGCGAACGAGCCGCTGGGGGAGTCGGGTACGCGGGGAGGTGGACGGCTGGCCCGGGCACGCCACCCTCTCCCTCCTCTGCGTCCCCGTCCACGACCGCCACGGAACCCTCGTCCGCCCCCGACGCCCCGCCGCTCCCGCCCCACGCCCCCGCCCGCCCCCGACGCCCCCCGCAGCGCGCCGTCCTCCGCGTAGCGAACCGCGCGAGCGGCGGCCGCTTCGTCCGCGCCGACGGCCTCATCGTCTCCCTGCTCGCCCACCAGGCCCGCGCGTGACCCGCCGGGGCGCCGCGCCGGGGCGTCGGGTGGGGTGACGCGGGGCGGGGCGGCAGGCGGCGGTCACGTGGGAGTGGATCGACAAGGAGGCCGACCTGGTGCTCACCCCCCGCCCCGCCCCGCTCCGCCGTGCGCCGCGCGGGGCGGTTGCGACGGGGGCGGCAGGCGTCGCTGAAGGAGCGGCTGAAGGCGGCGGCGGCCTTCGCCGTCGGCATGGCCGTCACCAAAGACCGCACGGGCTTCGTCGGCGCGCCCCCACGCCCCGCCCGCCCCGCCCTCCCCGCCCCCCCCGCCTCACGCGGCGCAGACACGGTGGCGGAGGCGGCGAAGGGCGCGCTGGAGGCGGACCGCTGCTCCGTCTTCCTCCCCGACCGCCGCACCGAGATGCTCTACGCCCGCTCCAGGGACGGCTTCATCGGGTCCGCCCCGGCGCCTCCCCGCCGCGCGCCGCCTCCCACGCGCCGCCCCCGCAGCGTTCCGATGACGGCCGGCGTCGCCGGCCACGTCTTCACCACGGGCCGCGAGGCGTGCCCCGCGCCCCGCGCCCCGTGCCCCGCCCCCGTGACGGGCCAGCGGTGTCGGGGCAGGTGAATATTTTGGACGCGTGGCACGACAAGCGCTTCCGCAGCGAGAACGACGAGCTGACGGGCTACCACGTGCCGCCCCGCGCCCCCGCCGGCCCCGCCCAGCGGTGGTCGTCTGAGGCGCCCCGGCAGACGCGCTCGATCCTCTGCTACCCCGTCCTCTCCTCCGACGGGGTGCGCGCCCGGGCCTGTGCGGGGCGGGCGCAGCGGGGATGACTGGGGCGGGGGGCAGACGGTGCTGGCGGTGCTGCAGGCCCTCAACCGCAAGGCCGCCTCCCCCTTCTTTACCCCGGGCGATGCCGAGGCGTGCCCGCCCCCCGCCCCCGCCCCCGCCCCCGGCCGGGCGCTGACGGCGGGGGCGGGGCAGCTCTTTGCGGTGTACGCGTTCATTCTGGGGCTGCTGCTGGAGCACTCGGACATGTACCAGCGGCTGCGCGGGCGGCGGGCGGGGGAGGAGAACGAGGAGAGCATCCGCGACAACGTCAAGCGCCTCGAGCGCCTCCTCCGCGACTTCGACGCCGAACGCGCACCGGCCCCCGCCTAGCGCCCCCACTCGGACATGTACCAGCGGCTGCGCGGGCGGCGGGCGGGGGAGGAGAACGAGGAGAGCATCCGCGACAACGTCAAGCGCCTCGAGCGCCTCCTCCGCGACTTCGACGCCGAACGCGCACCGGCCCCCGCCTAGCGCCCCCGCGCCCCCTCCTGCCCCCCCCCCCCCCCCCCCCCCCCCAACAGCCTTTCCGCCTGCTGTACAGTTAAATTAAGCTCTACTTTACGGAGCGAGGGGTGGCCGAGGGAGCGAAGGCGATGCCCGGGGGGCGATACGGGGGCGGCGCACGTGGATGCGCTGGAGGGGGAGGGGACGGCGTGGGGAGCGGTGTGGAGGCGGGGGCCGGCGCGGCGAGCTCCTGCCCCGGGAGGCCGGGAGCACGGGGGCAGAGGGCGGGGCGGTAGGGAGAGGCGACGCGGGTCGCGGCGGCCGCAGGAGGCGCACAGGCGGGGGCGGCGAGGGGGGCGGGGCCCCTCGCGTAGCCAGGGGGAGGGCCGTGGACGCCCGAGAGGGTGCGGGGGGCAGGGAGCGGGGCAGTCTCTGGCGCGACGCAAGCGCCGGCAGAGCTCGACGGGGAGGAGCTCCCGCGAGGACGGGGGGCGATCCCACGGGGAGGCAAATGAGGCGCCGCGCAGGCAAATGCGGCCACAGGCTTCAGCACCGCAACCGGCCGGTTCAGTTCAAACGCTTCTGCTGCCGCTGCTGATGCAAGAGGCCGGAACGGAGACGCTGACGACGCTGACAAATTCAGATAGAAGATTGTGGCTTCTGCTGCAGCTGTTCGTTGTAATGGTGGAGGAGCGTTCAGATCCAGATCCGATGCGATCGTTTCTGCCGTTGGCTGAGGCTCGAATGGCGGAGCAGACGGATCCAGATCCGATGCGATCGCTGCTGCTGGCTGAGGCTCGAATGGCGGAGCAGACGGATCCAGATCCGATGCGATCGCTGCTGCGCATGCAAACAGAGGCTCGAATGGCGGAGCAGACGGATCCAGATCCGATGCGATCGCTGCTGCGCATGCAGAGAGAGGCTCAAACGGCGGGGCAGACAAATCCAGATCCGATGCGATCGCTGCTGCTGGCTGAGGCTCGAATGGCGGAGCAGACGGATCCAGATCCGATGCGATCGCTGCTGCTGGCTGAGGCTCGAATGGCGGAGCAGACGGATCCAGATCCGATGCGATCGCTGCTGCTGGCTGAGGCTCGAATGGCGGAGCAGACGGATCCAGATCCGATGCGATCGCTGCTGCTGGCTGAGGCTCGAATGGCGGAGCAGACGGATCCAGATCCGATGCGATCGCTGCTGCTGGCTGAGGCTCGAATGGCGGAGCAGACGGATCCAGATCCGATGCATATGCGATCGCTGCTGCTGGCTGAGGCTCAAACGGCGGGGCAGACGGATCCAGATCCGATGCAACCGCTGCCGCTGGCTGAGGCTCGAATGGCGGAGCAGACGGATCCAGATCCGATGCGATCGCTGCTGCTGGTTGAGGCTCAAATGGCGGAGCAGACGGATCCAGATCCGATACGATCGCTGCTGCGATTGCAAAGAGAGGCTCGAATGGCGGGGCAGACGGATCCAGATCCGATGCATATGCGATCGCTACTGCTGGCTGAGGCTCGAATGGCGGAGCAGACGGATCCAGATCTGATGCATATGCGATCGCTGCTGCTGGCTGAGGCTCAAACGGCGGGGCAGACGGATCCAGATCCGATGCGATCGCTGCCGTTGGCTGATCATGAGGCTCGAATGGCGGAGCAGACGGATCCAGATCTAGATCCGATACACATGCGATCGCTGCTGCTGGTTGAGGCTCGAATGGCGGAGCAGACGGATCCAGATCCGATGCGACCGCTGCTGCGCATGCCAAGAGAGACTCGAACGGCGGAGCAGATCTAGAAGGAATCAGCAGATCGGATGCATGAGCGGCCGACAGCAGTAGCCGCGGCTTGAATGTGGGCGCATGCGCAGGTGCCGAAGGGCCCCGATCGGATCGCACTGCTGCTCCCGCCGCCAGGTCAGGTCGCTGCAGCCGCGGCGCTGACGTCGACGCTGACAGGCTTGTGTGCACACAACCGAGTTCTCCTCCCAACGCGGACTTCGGCGGTGTCCGGCCATCGAATGCCGACGAGGCCCAGACTCCTCGGATGCCCGCACCGGCGCTGACACGTACATAAGGCGCATAAGGCGCGCGGGCGTTCGTTATGCTTATGGCGCGCCGCGGGCCGGGCCGGGCCGCTCACCGGGCGCTTTCCACGGCCGCGCCATCCGGCTCTCGTGGGCTCATCTCAGCTCGAGGAAAGCGCTGTAAACGTGCGTGCAAGTGAGACACCGCGTATGGCTTCGCCAGCCCGACACAGGCGGACCGGTCAATCGCCAAATGGATCGTCGAACCCGTGCCGCAGAGCGCGCGTCACGTCAATCTCCAGCGCTCCTGCCAGTTGGAGCGCTGGAGAGGCCGGGAGAGGCCACGAGAGCGCGCGCCGGTTCCGGGGTATAAGCTGAGTTCTGGGGGGTATGAGCCCAGTAGCTGCATTCATTGAACTCGAATTCCGAAGGATGTATCCGGATGAATTCGAAACCAAGCCCGTTCGGCTCGCGGGAGTCGCGGCCCGCTGCCGCGGCGCTCGGCGCTCGCCCCTCGCGGCGCTCATGAGTCCCCATTCCGCGGCCGGAGGATCCATATGCATGCATATGGCCAGCGCTAGCTATAGGCGCCGCTAGCTGCCCGCGCCGCGCCGGGCCCGCGCGCAGCAGGCCCCGCGGGTGGCCGGCCGGCGCCGCGGGGCCTCCGCTCCGCTCCGGCCTGCGGCCCCCCGGACTCGCGATCGAGCTCGAGTTCCAGCTGCAGATCTAGCTATATATAGATCAAGAGGGCCCGAGATCGAAAACGCGGATTCGAACAGGGCCTTCTCCAGGAGCCCGGCCCGCACCGCATCCGCTTCGCCTTTGCAATTGCCCCTCTCCCTTTCACGTGTGCGCTTCCCCAAATATCGAATCGTTCGCTGTCCTCTGCTGGCGCCGCCTCGAAGCGGGCTGGAGGGGGCGGCTAGTCGTCGGGGCGGGGGAAGAAGGGCGGGCCGCGCGCGGCGGCCAGCCAGAGGCGGGTGGTCTCGGGGGCGAGCGCCTCGGGGCCGCCGCGCTGGCGCCGGCTCCAGCCGCGCGCCAGGGGGGCCCCCGTGAAGCCGGCGAGCTCCTCGCCGGGCCTGCGGCCGGGGTCGGGAGCGGGGAGGGGTTTGGGCGGGGCGCGGGGCGGGGCGGCGCGCACGGGCGGAGGCGGCCCAGAGGGAGGCGAGGCTCGGGGCGGGCGCAGGCCCCGCCTCCAGCTCACCGCCCGCTGTGCCGCCCGCCGCCCCGCGATGGCGAGGCGGCGGGGCCGGCCGCCCGCAGCGCCGGCTCCAGCGCAGACGCGATCGCCTCCAGCGCCCGCCGCCGCTCCGGCGGCCCGCCCCGCACCGGCGGCGGCGGCGGCGTCCGGGGCGGCGGGGCGGCACTGGCGGGGGCGGGCGGAGCGCGCCGGCGGCGGCCGCGCGGCGGGAGAGCTCCTGTGGGGGTGGGGCGGGCGTGGGCGGGGCGCGACGGGGCGGGGGCGGGGCGGACCTCCTCGATGAGGCGTGCGCTCTCCGCCCCGAGGCGGAAGCCGGCGAACTCCGACGCCCGTTCGGCGCCCGCCTGCAGAGGCCCTCGACACCCCGTGCAGCCGCCCAACCCAGCGAGGGGCACGCCACACCTGCTCCAAGTCCTGCACACCTCCGCCCAGGAGAGCGGGTGGACCAGCCGAGGCCTCCCTTCCCGACTCCGCTTCTTCAGACTCTCCAAACGCATCCTCGCCCGCTGCTGCAGCCGCCGCCGCGCCGCTGAGGCCCGCAGGCGCCTCGAACTCTCCGAACGCATCCTCGCCCGCTGCTGCAGCCGCTGCCGCGCCGCTGGGGCTCGCCGGTGCCTCGAACTCTCCGAACGCATCCTCGCCCGCTGCTGCAGCCGTCGCCGCGCCGCTAGGGCCCGCCGGTGCCTCGAACTCTCCAAACGCATCCTCGCCCGCTGCCGCAGCCGCTGCCGCGCCGCTAGGGCCCGCCGGTGCCTCGAACTCTCCAAACGCATCCTCGCCCGCTGCCGCAGCCGCTGCCGCGCCGCTGGGGCCCGCCGGTGCCTCGAACTCTCCAAACGCATCCTCGCCCGCTGCCGCAGCCGCCGCCGCGCCGCTGGGGCCCGCCGGTGCCTCGAACTCTCCGAACGCATCCTCGCCCGCTGCTGCAGCCGTCGCCGCGCCGCTAGGGCCCGCCGGTGCCTCGAACTCTCCAAACGCATCCTCGCCCGCTGCCGCAGCCGCTGCCGCGCCGCTAGGGCCCGCCGGTGCCTCGAACTCTCCAAACGCATCCTCGCCCGCTGCTGCAGCCGCTGCCGCGCCGCTAGGGCCCGCCGGTGCCTCGAACTCTCCGAACGCATCCTCGCCCGCTGCTGCAGCCGCTGCCGCGCCGCTGGGGCCCGCCGGTGCCTCGAACTCTCCGAACGCATCCTCGCCCGCTGCTGCAGCCGCTGCCGCGCCGCTGGGGCCCGCCGGAGAGCCGAGGTCGATGTCAATGAGCTCTTCTTGATCTCCAAGCGCTTCTGCGTGGTCGCGGCCGGCGGCTGTGCTCGCCGCCTCCAGTGCGCCACCGGAGCGGCCGTCGCTGCCGCGGGGCGATGCGGAACGCGTGCCGTCCGCCTCCGCGCGCGCGAACGTGTCGCTCTGCGACGAAATAGGATGAAGAACGTGCCTGCGCGCGCTGGAAGAAGCCGCCGTGCCGTCCGCCGCCCGGCAACTCCATTCCTCGGGCGCGCCGTCCTCAGGAGAGGACGGCGCAGCAGACTCTGGTGCTATTGAAGGGGAAATAGGAGGGCATGAGGGATCGGGCGCGGCTGTTCGTTGGACAGTCGGAAGCTGCGGCAGCAGGCGCTGCCGGGAGGGCGATCCCTGCTCATCCAGCGACGCGTACGCCGCCGGGGATATCGATGTTCCCACCGCCGTCTCGTCAAGGTTCTGCTGGACCTGCTCAGACTGCTGCGGTGCTGCGCGCGGGGGATGGGGCAGTCAGAACGCGGGTATGGAGATGCGCTCTCAGTCCGGCGATTACCAGGTGGCGATGCGTCGTGGTTGGTGGGGGGGTGGGGCGCTGCCTGGCTCAAGCCAGCCAGCGACTGTTGAACCTCCTCTTCCAGCTCGTCGCGCTCACGCCCGTGTGCAGCCTCAAAAAAAAGTGCGCGAAGGCCCGGGTACAGTATTGCGGGCCGGGCGGTAGTATGGGGGCCGCGCCGCGAGGGCGCTGGCCCTCTGGCGATGCAGCGCATTCCGCAGCTGCGCTGCGGCTCCTCGCCGCCGCTTGCCGATCGAGAAGGTTTGCGTATCTCCCGCACTTTCGAAGGCTCGTCTGACGTGCATCAGCGGGTGTCGTGCGAGTACGGGGCCCTTCAATGCGGCGCGAGGCGCTGTGGACACGTATCGAAAGAGCGGGTCGCCGAGGCTGTACGGGCTGGTGTTCGCCACAATGCTGGCGATGGCGGCGCACGCCGTTGCGGCGATGCGCTCAGAGTGGACGCACGTCCTGAAGGAGGGCACCGACATGCGCATCGAGAGCGGGCCATGCCCCTGTGCGCTCCCCCCCACGTGTGTGCGGCCGCCCGGCAGCGCTCGCTCACCGAGCTGGCTGCTTGCGCGCAGGCATCTTCAGCTTCTACGTCGAAACGGAGGCGAGCGGGGCGCGGGGGACGGGGCGGGCGGGGGCTGACGGGGCGCTCAGGTGGGGCAGGCGGCGGTCTACCTGCTGGACTCGAAGAACATGGCGGTGTACGAGGCGGGGGGCCAGGTGGAGCCGATCGCGTACGCGCTGACGGGGGAGCCCGGGGAGCCGAAGATCCGCTCGGTGGACTTCACGACGGCGCCCGTGCCCGACGGCGAGCGCCTCTACATCGTCGTCCGCGCCGTCTCCCCCAACTTCCTCGTCTTCCACTTCATGCACAAGATCTTCTCCGCCGGTGCCCTCGCCCGCCCCCCGCCCCCCGCCCCCCGCCGGCGCCGCCCACGGGCCCGGCAGAGAAGCGGACGGTGAGCCTGGCGCGGGGCATGACGGCGGCCGTGCGGAGCGAGTTCCCCTGCCCCTGCGTCACCACGATGTCGATGACGACGCCGGCGGGCGCGAAGCAGAAGAAGGCGCGCGGGGCGGGGGGCGCGGCCGGGGGGCGCGGGGGGCCGAGCGGGGGGCGGGCAGGTGATCGTGCTGGCGGTGGACGACGAGCAGCTGCAGAACGTCAAGGCCGGCCGCCCCTTCCTCTACGACCAGGTCGTCTCCCGCCGCGACGGTCCCCCCGCCCCGCCCCCGCGCCCCGCCCCGAGCCCCACCCGCCTCACACCCCGCCCAGGCGTCTCCGAGCTCCAGCTAAGCCACGCCCCGATCACGCTCCCCGCGGGAAAGTGCGCGCGCGGGGGCCTGGCGGGGGCCTGGCGGGTGCCGACGGGGCGGCGGGGCGGCAGGCACGCGAACGTGGTGTTCGTGTCGGGGGACCTGGCGGCGGCGACGCTGAGCTACTCGGTGGCGATCGCCTCGCTGGGCCCGCCCGTCGTCCACTTCGTGACGGGCGCCTACACCGCCGGCGGCCTCGTCGTCCTCTACGGCCAGAACTTCGGGCCCAAGGCGCGCCCCCGCCCCGCCCCGCCCCCCGCGCCCCCGCGTGAGGCGCGGCAGGGCTCGAACGTGACGGTGACCATCGGCGGGCGCCCCTGCCTCGAGGCCTTCGTCGCCCTCGCCCAGGCCCGCCCCCGCGCCGGCGCCCCCGGGCCGCCTCGTGCGAGCGGGGGGCGGCAGTTCGGGGTGCACTGCATGGTGGGGGCGGGGGCGGGCCGCAACATGGACGTGGTGGTCAACGTCGGGGGCCAGACCTCGGGCGACACCGGCCTCGCCCTCTTCTCCTACGTCGGTCCGCCCCCGCCCCACCGCCCCGCCCGCCCCGCCCGCCCCGCCCGCCCCGCCCGCCCTCGAGCGGGGCCGGGGCAGAGCCGTCGATCGCGTCGGTGACGACGGCGCCGGTGAGCGGCGGGCCGGTGACCATCGCCGGCTCCAACTTCGGGCCCCTCGGCACCCGCCTCTCCGTGCGCCCCTCCTCTCCCGCCCCGCCGCCCCCGCCGCCGTTGAGGGGCCGGGGCGGGGCCAGGTGCTGATCGACGGGGTGCCGTGCGCCGAGGCGCACGTCTCCGTCGCCCACTCGGAGATCGTCTGCAGCGCCCCCGCCGGCTTCGGTGCGGGGGCCGGGGCGGGCGGGGCGGGGCGCTCGGGGGCGGGGCGAGCGGGGCGCAGGGGAGAAGCTGGACGTGAACCTGGACGTCGGGGGCCAGCTCTCCGACGCCTCGGGCCAGGCCGCCTTCTCCTACCGCCCCTTCGCCGCCACGGGCCGCCTCTCCATCGAGGGCCTCGCCGGGCTCCTCGGGGGCGCCGCGGGGCCCATGGCGGCCGCCGCGCCGCGCCCCAAGGAGCGGTGGATCGTGATGGGGGTGCGGCGGGGCCCGACGCCCGAGGCCGCGCGCCTCGC
>QPMI01000351.1:0-31719 GCA_004431415.1 Cyanophora paradoxa | reverse complement strand
CCCAGCGCGCCCCGCTCACCCCGCCCCTCCGGGCCGGCGCAGGCGGCGGCGCGGAGCCACCTCTGGGTCACCCGCGTCGTCGCCGACTCCGAGCCGGCCGGCGCCCGCCCCGCCCCCGCACCCGCCCCCGCACCCGCACCCGCACCCGCACCCGCACCCAGGCGCCGCCCGCCGCGCTTTTCGCGCCCCGTCGTCCCGCCGTGGGCCTGACGCCCTGCGTGCAGGCCGGCGGCTCCGGCCCGATCGCCTCGAGCCCACCCCGGAGGCCCTCGCGGCGGCGCGCACCGCCTCAATCCTGCGGGTGCGCATCCTCCGCCGCGCGCTAGCTGGCGCACCTTGGGGCGGGCCTCGAGCCCGTGGCGGCGCGCAGAGCGCGCTGAAGACGCCGGAGGGGGCGACGGCGCGGACGGGGCGCGGGGAGGGCGCGGGGCTCCACTTCCACGTCCCCGAGTTCAAGGCCACCGCCTTCCTCTCCCAGGCGCCCCCCGCGCCCCCGCCGCCTCCCGCCTGGCCGAGCGGCGCTGAGCGGCGTGCAGGAGGTGGCGTACGGCGGCGGCGGCGCGGTGCTGCCGGGGGAGGCGGCGCCCTCGGGGCCCCCCGGGGAGGAGAAGGCGGAGGAGACGAGCGTGAAGAGCCGCGGCTCGCGCAAGACGGCCCGCAGCATCCGCTGGGGCGCCGCCGACGACGAGGACCCCGCCGACCCCGCCGGCGCCGCCCTCCCCGCCCGCGCCCGCCGCCCCGCTCGCCGGCCGCCCGCCACGGAGGCCGCCGCGGAGAGCGAGGGGAGGGGACGGGGAGGGGAGGGGGCGGGTGCGGCGGGGGGCGGCCACGGGTGAGCCTGCGGTCGGTGAACGTGCCGGAGATCGCGGGGAGGCGGAGGGGCCGCCGGCCTCCCGCCGCGGCCCTCCAAGTATACCCAGTTCGCCGCAGTGCTCGGCGCCACGCCCTCGCCGCAAGCGCGCCCCGCCCGCCCCCTCCCCGCCTCCCTCCACGGCCCTCATCCCGGCGCGCGGCAGGCGGACGTCGATCGGGAGCGGGGGCAGCGGGGGCGAGGAGGGGGCCGGCACGCAGGCGAGCGTGAGCATGCGCTCGGTGCGGGCGCCGCAGTTCGAGGCGCCCGAGCCGGTGCCCATCACCGCGCGCCGCAAGCCCTCCAAGTACGCCGAATTCGCCTCCTTCCTCTCCGACGCCGGCGCCGGCGCCGGCGCCCCCAAGGCAGAGTAGCCGCCCCGCCCCCCGGCGCAGCGGCTCTTCCTTTCATTCATTATTGTTACGATTATTCCGAGTTCGAGTGGCAGTGCTGTTGGCGCGGCGCGGGCGCGGGGGTCACTCCTCCTTGCCGCGGGAGCTCGAGCGCGAGGGGGCGCCCTCGGGCTCGGAGGCCGCGTCCAAGGCGGCGGCGAGCCAGGCGCCGGCCTCGGCGGCCTCCCGCCTGGCCGGGCCCCAGCGCGCGTACAGCAGCCCCGCCCCGTGGCCCAGCCTGCCCCGCCCCGTCAAGCGGCGCCCTCGCTGGCCATGGGGGCCCGGGCGCCCCGGCCCAGGCTCGAGCCGCACCCGTCGAAGATGCGGACGGTGTGCGGGGCGAAGGGTTCGGCGGGGCGGCCCCAGTGGCGCAGCCCGGCGGCCCACGAGCGCCAGCCGGCCTTGGGCGCCCCGCCCGCCGCCGCCGCTGTCTCCGCCCCGCTCGCCCCGCCCCGCCATGCGGTCGGCCAGGCGCTGCAGCGGCGCCGCCTCCATCTGCGGGGAGGTGGCTCGCGGGCGGGGCTCCGAGGGGGGTCCCAAGCGGGGGGGCGCGCGGGCGCCTGCGGGCGGCCGAAGAAGAGGGCGGCGGGGGGCAGCGCCCCGGGCCGCCCCAGCTCCCCCACCAGCGCCTCCAGGCTGCGAGCGGAGGCGCACGCAGTCAAGGCCGGCGCCGCCGGGCCCTGCACGCGGAGACGCATGGCGACCTCGGCACGGCCGCGTCAGAGGCGAGGGCGGCCTGCATGCGGCGGCGGCGGCCCTCGGAAAGGAGCGAGGGGGCCGGCTGCAGCAGCGCGGAGGCGCCCCGGAGGGGCAGAAGTCCAGGGGGGCGGTCGCGGGGTCCCGGCGGCACAGGCGCGCCGGCGTCGGGCGCGGGCGGGAGGAGGGGGTCGAGGAGGAGGACGGGCGCGCGGCGGTACCCCTCGGACGCGGAGAAGGGGACCTCGAGCAGCAGGGAGCCCGCGAGGGGCACCTCGACCGCCAGGCCCGCCCCCTCGGGCCCCCCTTCGAGCTCCGCCGCCCGTCGCCCCGCGAGGCCCCAGAGCAAAGCCAGGAGGGCCCCGGACGAGAGGCCAGCCACGGCCACCTGGATCGGCTAGTCAGGGAGGGGCGAGCCTGGATCAAATGCTGGGGCGGGCAGCCCGCGCCTGGCGATCGTCGCCGTTGGCCGCGTGCGCGACGGCGGCCTCAACCCGCTCCAGGGCAACGCGCGCGCCTGCGAGGCGCTGTGAGGAGCGGCGCGAACGGAAAGGCGGGAGGAAGCGGGCGCGCCGCCCTCGCCCTCGATCGTGGCCTCCGGGGCGACGACGGCGGACGCGCCGCCAGCGCGGGCGAGCTCGGCGGCGAGGCCGAGCTCCGAAAGCGCGCTCGGCGTGATGCCGGAGTGCAGGTAGACCAGCGCGCGGCCCGCCGCCTGCCTGCCGGCCGTGGTGAGCTTGTCGAGAAGACAGGGATGGCGCGCGTACTTTGAAGCTGACTTCAACTGCACTGTGAAGGAGTCGAACGCTCCGCTCTGGGCGTGCAGGCGCACAGCAGCGACCCCGGCGCCCTCGCACATCGGGGCGGCGGCTCTCCAGAGCCAGGGCACCAAGGATGGGGGTGCCAGCAGGGCGCATCGCATGGCCAGCGCGCACACCGCAGCGTTCCAGGCATCCGCGTCGATGCGCAGGAGGCGTAGGAGCCAGCGGAGAACGCGCAGGGCCGAGAAGAGGGGCGCCAAAATTGGGGAGGCGAGGCCGTACGCAATCGCCCACGCGCGCGAGTAGGCGCGATCCCAAGCGTACGAAGCGACCGCTTTGGCCGCTCGCTGCATCGCTGGCTGTCACAGTGTGCGCGTGGGCGAGGAATTTGATCCTAATCGCCAAGTACCCCCCTTCCCCCCCCCTCCCCCCCCCCATCAAAAACCGTCCTCGTGTGGCTCGCGCTCGGCGCGCCGCTAGCTGGAACGATACATTTACTATGTATATATGTTTTGAAGAGAATGAACGAAATCAGCTTCAAAGAACCTAGGAGCGAATCCAACGAGCAGACCTAGCTCAAAGAAACCATGGACTAGCTATCAAAGTATAGCGTGTAGCCGCTAAGCGCTACAGATAGCTGTGAGAACTACGAGATCGCTGCAAGAAGTTCGACTAAAGAGCGACGGGGGCGCCGGAGGGGGTCGCGGGGCGGTGGGAGACGGGGCGCTGCACGGAGGGCGGGGGAGGGGCGCTGGAGGGCGTCGGCGGGGGCGGGACCTGCGCGCGCGTGTCAGAGGCGGCTTCGACAATGAAAGAGAGAGAGGGGGGCGGGGGGACCCTGGGGGCGAGGGCGGCGCGGGTGCGGGGCGGGAGGCGGTCGAGGACGGCGCCGAGGGCGGCGTTGAGGGAGACGTAGAAGGCCGTCTCCGTGCTCCCCTCCCGCTCCTGCGCGCCGCGGCGGGCGTGAGGGCGTCTTCGGGGAAGCGCGGAGAGGAGAGGGGTGCGGGCACGAGGTGGTCGCCGAGCTTGAGGGCCATGTCGATGAGCTGGACCTCCTGCATGCCCCGCGTCACCGCCGCCACGTCCAGCGCCTCGAGGGCCGCCCGCTGCCGGGCCGCCTGCTCGGCACGGGCCTTGCGCCGGCGCCCCTCGAACCAGACCCCGAAGTTCGGGCTCTGGATGAAGCGCCGGTAGAGCGAGGCCCACTCGGCCCGCTCCTTCGACTTGCCCCCCGTCAGCTCGCCCCCCAGCGCCCCGCTCTGCGGCCCCGGGGGGTCAGGGGGAGGCGGGAGGGGGGTGCGGGGCGGGGCGGGGCGGGGGGCGGGGGCGCCTGGATGGCGCGGAGGAAGTCGTCCTGGCGGAAGGGCTCGAGGGGCGGGAGCTCCGAGTAGGGGGCGGCGGGGAGGCGCGGGGCGAAGTAGGCCTCGAAGGGCGCGAGGAAGGCGGAGGTGAGCTCGAGGAAGTGGCGCCGCAGCAGGTCGTCGTTCACCGCCGCCGCCGCCTCCGCGTTCGCCGCGTCGCGCACGAGCAGCTTCAGCAGCCCCGCGTCCATCCCCCGCAGCGCCCGCCGGTCCGTCCACAGGCCCTCCTGGTACTCCGCCACCAGGTTCAGCCGCCCCGCGCTCTTCCGCCGCCGCGGGGCGCCCCCGCCGGCCGCCGCGGGGGGCGGGAGGGGCAGGCGGGGCGGGGCGGGGGCGCCGACGACGCGGCGGGGGGCCCCTCGGGGGGCCGCCCGACGGCGAGGACGTGGGGCCAGTCCTCGAGGGCCTTGAGGAAGAAGGGGTTCGTCACGCCGAGCAGCGCCCGCGTGGGCCCCCCGGCCCGCGAGAAGGCCGCGAAGTCGGGGTCGTGGAGGGTGAAGTAGGGCCGGAAGTCGGCGGCGAAGGGCAGCGGGGCGATGAGCGAGGCGAGGGCGAGCACGGCGTCCCCGCACTGGGCTGGCGTCCGCGAGAAGACGAGGAGGGGCTCGGCGGCGAGGACGATCTCCCAGAGCAGCGGCAGGCTGGGCAGCAGCGGACCGAACGTCTCGTACAGGTTCACCTCCTGGAAGAGCCCCGGCCGCTCCCCCAGCAGCGCCGGCCGCGCCCCGCCCGCGCCCCCCTCCCGGCCCCCCGCCGCACTGACCCGACCCAGCCCGATCAGCCGCGACCCGCTCGCGCAGGGACGGGGCGGGCGTGCGGGGCGCACCGCCTACGGGAGCGCGGGGGCTGGCGGTGGGCGGGGCCGGCGGGGCAGCCGTCGACGGGGGAGGGGGCGGGGCCGGCGAGCCAGGACTCCTTCGTGAGGTCGAGCTCCGCGGGCACGCGCACCTGCGCCGGGGCCGGGGAGCGTGGCGCCTCAGGGGCGCTTGAGCGGGGCGGCGCAGGCCGAGAGGGGGGGCGGGCCTGGAGGGGCTCTCCGAGGACGGGGAGCTCGAGGGTCTCCCCCTCCTGCGGCTCCGGCCAGGCGCTGACCTCCCCGAGGAACTCCTCCACGGCCGCCGCGCCCCGGGCGAAGTAGGCCGGGGCGAGGCGGGCGGCGGCGCGGCGGAAGAAGGCGGCGAGGGGCTGGCGGGAGAGGATGACGAGGGACTTCTGGAAGAAGCCGCGCTGGATGCTCGCGTCCGGCTCCTGCCCTGCCCGCCCCTCAGCCGGCGCCCCCCGGCGAGGGCCCGCCGCCGGGGCGCACGGAAGAGGGCGTAGCCGTAGAGGAAGTTGCGGGAGAGGGCGGAGCGGGAGACGAGCGGGTTCCCCTCGCCGGCGCCGCCCCCGCCGCCCCCGGCGCTGGCGGGGGTGCCGAGGGAGCCGGAGCTGCCGGAGCCGCCGCCGGCGGGGAGGAGGTCCCCCGAGCCCGTGCGGATCGGCGAGGGCGGCATCCGCAGCCGGCCCGCGCCGCCCCGGCGCCGCCGGAGACGTCGGCTCCGACATCGCCGGCCGCGGCGGCGACGGCCCCGCGAGTAGCCGGCGGCGGCGCTGCGGGTGCGCTCCGGGGCGGAGCCCGGAGCCGGGGAGGGGCCCGGGGGCCGGGGCGGCGTGCCGGGGTCGCGGGGGAGGGGCAGCTCGACGGGTGGCGAGGCGCGCGGGGCGCGGCGGGCGGCGGAGGGGCTCTTCGGGCTCTTGGGGCTCGAGGGGGCGCTCCCGCCCTCGAGGTCCCGCAGCTCCAGCACGTCCGCGAAGGTCCGCGAGCGCCGCGGCCGCGCCGCCCCCTCCCCTACCCCCTCCCCGCCCCCCACGCCCGGATCGCACGAGGCCGGACGGAGGTGCGCGTCGGGGGGCGCCAGGCATCCCCCGAGGGCGTCCGGCATGGAGGCTTTCCGCCCCGGGAGGCTCTCCGGGGAGGGCGAGACGCGCCGCGAGCTGGGCGCCGACTCGCCCGGCCGCCGGTGCAGCTTGATACGGAACACGAACGACGTGTCCCCGAGCCGCGCGCTCATCTGCTGCGGCGTCAGCGCCCGGGCGCCTCCGCGCGGGATGGAACGGCGCACCGAGTCGGGAAATGCATGGTAGGCGCTGGGCGACGGCGACGCGCAGTCAGTGCAAGAGAGGGCACAGCCGCATGCGCGAGCCTCGCTTACACATTCAGTTGGTCTTGGTCGCAGAGGGCGTCGGGCGGCCACAATTGCTCGACCTCTGCGGACAGGGCGTAAGCCGCGCGTGGTTGTGGACATTCCCGGCAGTTGCTCTTGCGCCGGGGACGCGCCGAGCGGCGCCCGCGTCGCCCTCTAGCTAGGGCAGAGTGAAGGGGGCGAACACGGCGGGCGCACTGTTCCCGATATCCAGGTCGAACGTGCACAACGCGACGCCGACGATCCAGGGCTCCAGCAGGTACGGCCAGTCCCCTCCTAGAGGCTCCGGCGTTGGATCGGAGACTGCGATCGGAGGCGGCGGGCCGAGCCCATTGACAAAATTCGCGCCAGCGGTGCCGCGCCCCATCGCCGCGGCGGCCGGTGTTGAGTTTGCACCGGTTGGAAGGGGGGGGAGACTGTTGTGGGGGTAGTCTGTTCGACCATGCTCCGCGCCGCCTTCCGCGCTTCGCGGCCGGTCCGGGCGGTGGCTCGGCTGCCGGAATCCTACACTATTGCGGCCAGCAAGGATGAGGTTCTCGAGATCCACCGCCAGCTGAAGAAGACTGGCCTTCCGACCATCGAGTGGACCAAATACGCGTCGCTGTTCAACTCGCCGGAGGCGAAGGCCGAGATCTTCAAGCTCAAGGCCATCTGCGACCGTGCGCGCGGCCCCGTGCGGCCGCTGCCGCTTGCGATGACGTCCGCGGCAGAGATCACCGAGGAGCACAACAAGCTGCCCGATGATGTTCCCGATCCGGATTGGGACAAGATGCTGAAGATGACGAAGGACACGGCCTTCGTTGAGGAGCAGAAGAAGAAGTGGGCGGACCATGTGGCGAAGATGCCGCTCACTTTCAAGACGCCGGAGGAGTGGCAGAATCTTTATGCGCAGTACCAGGAGCTGGTGCGCACCCTGTGCTCGCCGCGCTCGCCGCGTCGGTCCGTGGCCTCTTTGCCGACGCCCCGGGGGCGCGCAGCTCAAGAAGAAGGAGCAGAACGACAAGGTGCTCGCGGCGGCCGCCGAGCAGGCTGCCAAGGACATTGAGGCGATTGAGAACATGCCGCCGCTGGACGAGCTGCGCTTTGATGAGATCCTTGAGCTCAACCCGTGGATGAAGGCGATCATCGACCGCGAGCTCAAGGAGCACGACTACGGCTAATTGCTCGTGCTCGAAGTGCCGCCGCCGCGTGCGGAACGGCGGATAGTTCTGGCTTCCCGAGTGACCCCACCCAGCATCGGCGGTCGCTCGCGGCAGCTGCTTCGCTAATTCTATGAATTTCCTGTTCATAACACTTCAAATCAGAAACATGTTTCATTTTGGCGCTTTCTGGAAGACCACCTGGTGCTCTCTTGCATCGGGATGCCTTCGGATGGCGTGATGGACTCGCGTCCTGCGAGTGGGTTTTCCTTTCCTTTCCTGGCGCCCGGGATGCTCCTGAGATTGCCCTCTCTTTCTTACTGGAGGCGCAAACCAGAGACTAGAGGCGCTCGAAGGGGGCGGTCGGCGGGGCTTCCGGGGTCGCCCGCCCGCCTGCTATCTACAGCAATAGCTCGCCTATCAGGGACCGTTTACGCTGCATGCTATCGCAAGTCTTCCAGCACATCCTCGCTGGCTCGGGGCGTCCTCCGCGGGGTTTCCCGCGGGGTCGCGGCCGCCGGCGCCAAGCCCGGAGAAGCGGGCCCGGCGGGCGGCTCCGTTCGCGAGGGGCTCTCAGCGCCGACGGCCCCGGCGGCGGCCTCCGCGGGGGCGGCGGGCGGGATGAGGGCGGGGTCAATGCCGGCGGGCGGCCGGTCCTCGGAAAGGGCGACGCCGTGGGACGTGCAGGCGCCCTCCTCCGCCGGCTCGAGGCGCCCGCCCTCCCCAAGGCGGGCGGCGAGGGGCGCACACCCCGCAGCCGCCCCGCCCTGCGCCGCCGTCGCGCGCCCTCGAGCGGGGACGCGGGCGCGGGCGAGGACGGGGCCGCGCACGGTGAGGGAGGCGGAGGCGGCGGGGCCGAGGAGGAGCCGGCGGCCCCGGAGGCGCGCAGCGTGCAGGCCTCGGCGCGCAGCGAGGCGCCCTCCTGCAGCCAGAGCAGCGCCGCCGCGCCGGGGCCGGGCGCGGCGGGGCCGGCGTCGAAGGTGCAGTCGGCGGCGCGCCAGGGGCCGCCGGCGAGGCGGAGGAGGGCGCGGGGCCGGGGCGGGGCCGGGGGCGGGGGCGGGAGGGGCCCGAGGGAGAGGGCGGCGAGGAGGGCGGGGGCCCCGGGCTCCCCGGGCCGCCCCGCAGCTCGAGGAGGAACGGCTCGGGGCCCGGCGGGGCCAGCGGGTCGGGCACCACGGCCGCCCCGGCGCCCTCCAGACCCGCCAGCGCCGGCAGCCGCACTCGCCCCGGCGCCACCGGGTGCCGCCCTTCGGCCCCGTCAGCCTTGTTGGGGGGAGGAGGCGGAGGGGGGTACCGGGGAGCAGGAGGATGCGGTCGCCGTCGGCGGCGAGACGGGCCGCCTCGGCGAGAGAGGCCGCCAGGGGCCCCTCGCCCGCCGGCGATGCCCCGCAGGCCCCCGCGGGGGCCACCCGCAGCGTGAGCGGCTCCCCCTGCGACCGCAGGCGTCTCTCAGGAGAGGGCGGGAGGGGGTCCGGGGCGGGGCTGGCGGGAACGGGCTTTGGCGGCCGCGAGGCGGCGCAGGCCGGCGAGCTGCTGTGCCGTCGGCGCCTCCCCCGCCGGGGCGGCCTGCAGGGAGCCTCGTGAGCGCGAGCTGCGCGCGGTGCCGGGCGGGGCGGTGCCGGGCGGGCGGGGGCCGCACGAGGGTGAGGAAGGAGGCAGGGCGGGGCGCCCGCGGGAGGCGGCCGCCGCCGCGAGGCTCTGCATGCGAAGGAGGCTCGCCTGCACCCGCTCGCTCCACCCGCGCCCCTGCCGCACCCGCCCCTCGGCGCCCGGGCCGGCCGCGGGGCGGTGGGGCTCGCACGGGGATGGGGTGTGCGCCGAAGGAGGCGACGCACTCCTCGAGCCAGTCGAAGGCGGCGTCGAGCGGCGCGCACGCGGCCCGCAGCTCGCAGCGCACTGCCCGCAGCTGCCGGCGCCCTCGCCCGTGAGCGGGGGCGGAGGCGGGGCGGGGCGGGGGCGGGGCGCGCACGCAGACGCGGGGGTCCTCGTCGGGCTCCTCCCCTCGAAGGCGGGCGGGGCGAGCCGGCGCTCGACGGGCGCGGCGAGCAGCGAGCCGCCGCACGAGGCGGCGTCCAGCACGCACTCCTCCAGCGTCCACGTCCCCGCCCCGCCCGCACCAGCGCCCCGCACCCGCCCGCCCCGCACCCGCCGCCGTGCCGGAGCTCCAGGCGGCGCAGGAGGCCGCCCTCCTCCGGGGGCACGTGCGCCCGCGGGGCTCGTCGGCCTCGAGGAGGAGCGCGGGGCCGCCGCCCCCGGGCGAGGAGCACGGGCCGGGTGCCGGGGAGGCCCTCCAGGCGCCCCCGCCCCGCACCCGCAGCGCGCCCCGCAGCGCGTGCTCGCCCGCGCACACGTACACCTCTGCTCCCGCACCCCCGTGAGCGCAGCGAGGGGGGACGAGGGGGCGGGGAGGGGCGCGCCGTCGCCGCGCCCTGCGGGCAGGCGGCGAGGGCCTCGTGCAGGGAGCGGAACACGCCGGGCAGGGCGGCCCGCGCCTGCCCCTCATCCTCGTCCTCCCCTCCGGCCGCCGGCGGAGGCAGCACCAGCAGGCCAGGGCCCGGGCACTGCGGGGCTTTCAGGCGCGCGGGGCTCTCTGAGGGAGGGTGGGGAGGGGGAGGTTCGGCGGGGCGCGCCTCGTCGGCGTCGGCGTCGGCGGCGAGGCGGGCGGCGGCGGCGGGGAGGGAGGCGGGGCCGGCGGGGGCCCACGCGGGGCGGGCGAGGGGCGCGAGGCTCGCGAGCCAGTGCGCCTCGGGCGGGGAGGCCGCCGGGGGCGGCTGCAGCCAAAGGCTGTGCACGCTGCGCCCCAGCGCCGTCGCGTAGGCCACCGCCTCTGCGGGCCGCGCCGCTGGTCCGGCCCGGCGCGCGAGGTGCGGGGGCGGGGCGGGGCGGGGCGGGGCGGGACGGACCCTTGGCGGCGCGGGAGGCCGCCGTGTCGCGGCCGACGAGCAGCACGACCCGCTTGCACGCCTGCAGCGCCACGGTCGCTGCGGGCGGGCGGCGAGCGGCGCGCGTCAGAGGCGGATCGCCGCCGCCGCGCGGCGCCGTGCAGATTCCGAGGTGCCGCACTGGATTCGTGGAGACGGCCGTCAGGCCCGCAGATTGGGGCGGGGTCGGCGCTGCGGCGAGCCCCCTCCTCAGCGGGGCCGGGCACGAAGACCAAACGTGAGAGAGCAGACCGAGCGGGGAGGCCGACGGTGCGCAGCGCGTCGAGGGCGGCGCCGGCCTCGGCGGGGTCGGCGGCCAGCACGTAGACCGCCGCCAGCTCCCGCTGGGAGGCGGAAGAGCCGGGGAGGAGAGCGGGGCCGGCGGGGAGGGAGGCGGGGGCGGGGCGCGGGCGGGCGGGGCGGGGCCGTCGGCGGCGGCGGCGAGGAGGGAGCGTACGTCGTCCACGAGGGCGGCGAGGGCCCCGGCGAGGGCCTCCCCGCCGGCGGCAACGGCATGATCCACCGCGCCGCCTGCAGCTGCTCCGCCACCCCGCCTCCGCCCCCGCCATCGCCGCCACCGGCGCCTCCAGGAACAGCGGGGCCACCGGCTGGCCCCGCGCCCGCGCTGCGCGACGCCGAGGCGGCGTGGGCGCCAGGGGCTGCGCTCGGGGCCGGCCTGCGCACCGCGGGCGAGGAGGCGGACGCAGTCCTCGTTGCGCAGCGAGGCAGCCGACGCGGCGATCAGAACCAGGCGGCTCCGCGCCGCTGTCACGCCCCGCAGGCCCGCCGTCTCCCTGCCGCGCAGGCGCGGATCGGCGGCTCGCCGGAGAGCGCTCGCAGGTGGGGCGGGCGGGCGGAGGGCGGACGCGACGGAGATTCCGGCCTTGCGGAGGGCGAGGGTGGCGCGGGCGAGGGCGGCGTCGCGCCGGTCCTCGGGCGCCGAGCAGAGGAAGACGTCGGGGGCGCTCTCAGGCGGCGCGGTCGCCTCGCGCAGCGCCTCCTCCAGCTCTTCTCGTCGCACGCGCTCCACGTCCCGCTCCTCCCTCGCTGACTTCACCTCCGCTTTCAACCGCGCCAGCTGCTCCTCCATCGACTTGACCAGCCGCGTTCCCGTCTCTGCGGCCGGCCGCTCAGCTCGCCTTCATAGTGGTGCGCGCTCAAGGCCCGCCGAACCGATTTCCTCCTGCATCTTTTCGAAGTCTCGTACTGCGGCCGGCGCTCGTGGGCGCGCAGACCCAGGGGGCGGCGCGGCGGGCTCACCGCCTCGTTCGAGGACCCGCTTGAGCTCGGCGCATCGGGCACAGTTGGGCGTCGCTGCGCAGGATCAGCCAATCTCAGGCGATACACTCGTAGTGCACGCACCGCTCACGCCGGCGCCGGCGCCGCTGTCCTCAGCGTTGAGCACCGTTTCCAGGTCATCCAGCACATCGGACGCGCGACCGGGAGTCCAGCGCCTCGGCCTCTCTCCCGGTACGACAGGCGGCAGATTGCCCATTGTGGGCGTAGCGTGCTGAAAACCGAATTTGATCCGGGCCGGGGGGTGGGAATAAGAGGGGGCTACGTGTCGCGAATCGCGAGTCGTGCAAAAGAAGCCTGCGCATGCGCATGCGCATGCCGCAGTGCATGAATTCGAAGCTTAAGGACTCTGGGAAGCTGCGTATACTCCGGCCGATCCGATCCACCGCGCGCCACGTGCATGTGAACATGCACCGCCGGGGCCGGTACCGCGACCGCGCGCCGCTTCCGGGCCGCGCTGCTCAGGCTTTCCCGGCGAAGAAGCGAGATATCGTTCAAAATTCATAAGCGACCTAGGCCTGTCTAACCACAGGCTCTCTCCGGAGACTAGTAGAAGTTGGCGCGCGGGGTCTCGCGCTGAGGCGGCAGGGGGCCGGCGGAGGGGATGGTGGGCAGGACGGTGACGCCCTCCGGCTGGCCCCGCCGCATGGCCGGACGCACGCGCCCCGGCACCGCCATCGGCGGGGGCGGCGGGCGCGCCGGCGAGCCGGGCCGTACGGTGCGGCCGAAAAGAGGGGCGGCGGGGCGGCAGCGGCTCGGTGCCCGGGATGGGCGCGCCGTAGAGCGGGGCGTAGGGGATGGGATAGGCGCGTGCCGGAGGCGGAGGCCCGCCGCGCGTGGGTACTGCCGGCATAGCCGGCGGCGGCGCCGGTCGGTCGAGGGGCGGGAAGTAGTCCGCCTTCTTCGGCTGCGGCGGCGGCGGCTTCGGCCTCATCACGTACCCGTGACGGGCAGAGGCTCCCGCGCCGGCGGCGGGGGCGCCGGCGTCGGCTCCGGCACCGTCGGGAGCGGCGGCGGCAGCGGCGGCTCTGCGGTGCCGGTGGCGCGGCTGGCCGGCCGGTCCCCGCCGGCCGCCCGCGAGCCGGGCGGCCGTCGGCGCGGGAGCCGGGCCTGCCGTCGGCGCGGGAGCCGGGGCGGGCGTAGGCGGCCGGCTCCTTCCAGGTGCCGGGGTCGGGGGCCGGAGGGGTCGTGCGGGGGCGCCGGCGGGGCGCGGACGGGGAGCTCGAACTCGTGCACGGCGTCCTCGTCCTCGTCCTCCTCGTCGTCCAGCACCTCGCGCTCCAGCGGGCGCGCGAGGGAGCCCACGCCGGGGCCCCTCCAGCCGCTGCGGCGACGCCGCCCCGCCCGCAGCTCTTCCGGCATCGCCCGCCGCGTCCCGGCGGCCGCACGGGGAGCGCGGGGCGAAGACGGCGCGGGCGGCGGCGCGGAGGGTGCCGAGGAAGCCGTGGGGCGGCCGCCGCGGACGGTCTCCTCGGGAGGACCTGCCAGGGCTTGACCGTCGCCTCCCGTAGAGCCCGCCGCCCGCTGCGTCGTCCCCGCCCGCAGCGTCTCCCCGGCAAGCCGGATGCCCGTGCCGCCCGTGCGGTCGAAGGCGCCCCCGTAGCGCTCCTCGTCGCCGGCGGCGCGGCGGGCGAGGGTCGGGGCGGCGGCGGAGGCCTCGGCGGTGGGCCCGAAGAAGACGTTGAGGAGGTGGACGAGGAGGAAGCTGCTCTCCGCCGCCACCGCTACCACCACCGACGTCGCGTGCAGGATCGACACCTGCGCGCGCAAGGGAGTGAGGCGCGGGGCGAGGCCGGGGGGGAGGGCGCGCTGGGAACGCGGGGCGCACGTGGAAGGCGAGGGTGAAGGGGTAGACGGGGGAGGGGCGCGGGGAGGCGGCGGCGTCGACGAGGAGGGCGAGGACGGCGACGTTGAAGGCGCGGAGGGCGGCGTGGAGGGCGAACTGGAGGCGGTTGCGGTAGGGGTAGGCGAGGAGGATGTAGAGGAGGGCGGCCGCCTCGCAGGCGAGGAGCGCGGCGGCCTGCGCGAGCGGCTGCCCCGCCAGGCACCCGACGAGGAGGGCCTCCGCGAGGCGCAGGGAGAGGTCGAAGGCGCCGAAGAGGGCGGGGAGGGCGCCGAAGAAGAAGCCCCGCGACCCGTCCCACACGTAGTTCATGAGCAGCGGGGCGAGGGCGAAGAGCCAGCGCCGCTCCTCCTCCCGCGCCGCGCACCAGTCGCCGCGCACCAGCAGCGGCTCCCCCGCCCGCCGCGCGATGCGCACGAGGCGGCGGCACCAGTCGAGGGGCGGGTCGTACCAGGCGCGGATCTGGAGGACGCGGCGCTTGTGCGTCTCCTCGGGGCGGAAGCCGTAGGCGGCGGCGCGGTCCTCCTCGAGGACGCGGGGCCGGCCCTGGTTGGGGAGGCGCAGGGAGGCGAGGAACTCGCCGTAGTCGCGCGCCGCCGCCGCCTGGGGCGAGGCGTCCAGGTCCCCGTCGACCGCCTTGGTCGCCCCCGTCTCCACCACGGGGGCCTCCTTGCGGATGGCGTCCACCTGGGGCCGCTCGAAGCCCGGCACCTCGACCTCCGCGTGCGGGTTCGTGGGCGCCCTGACGCGCCCCGCGCGGTAGAGGGCGCGCATGGCGAGGTGGTGGCCCCAGGGCGGCTCGACGTCGAAGAAGAAGGCGATGCGGCCCGTGGCGACGGCGTAGATGGGCAGGCCGTACGCCGCCACGGGCCCCGCCACGAAGAGCCCGACCAGGAGGAGGACGGCGAGGGCGAACTGGGCCGAGTCGGGGCCCGGGCCCGCCCCCACGACCTTGGCGGCGGAGAGGGCGAGGCCGCCGAAGAGGGCGAGGAAGAGGCCGAGCTCGAGGCCCGGGACGGCGATGGGGTAGGGGAAGGGGAGGGTGAAGCGGGAGGCGGCGCGGACGGCGTACTGGAGGGATGCGTGGAGCAGGAGGACGCCCAGGGCGCAGACCGTGCAGTAGAAGACCGTCCCCGGGAAGACCGTGAGGGGGTCCCACCCGTAGGCCGGGTCCACCATGTCGGGGTCCGCCGCCAGGGCCGCCGCCGCCGCCGCGGGGGAGGAGGCGTTGGCGGCGGCGAGCGCCGCGGAGAGGGGCGCGTAGTAGCGGCGGTAGGCGGCGTCCGGCGTGGCGACGCCCCGGTCCCAGGGGGCGGGGAACTGGGCGTTCGTCCAGGAGAGGGCGTGCGTGAGGTGGCGGTAGTCGGCCGGCGCCGCCGCGAGGTCGCCCGTCAGCGACACGTGCTGCACGTGCGAGAGCAGGCCCTGCGGAGAGCGGAGCGCGCGCGCGTGAGCGGGGGAGGGGGAGGACGGGGCGGGGCGGGCCGGGGCGCGCCAGGAGGTTGGTGGCGGAGATGCCGGGGGCGAGGAAGGCGCCGGAGAGGGCGACGTAGACGCGGGCGGCGAGGTGCACGACGGCGAGGAACGGCAGCGCCGTCGCCACGAAGGGCTCGAAGCCCCGCGCCAGCGCCCGCGCCCAGCGCGAGACCGAGTCTGCGGGGCGGGCGGGGGTGAGGGGCGGGGCGGGCGCTCCGCGAGGGGCGGGGCGACAGGCGCACTGGAGGCGACGCAGAAGGAGGCGGAGACGGTGTGGGAAGAACCCGTGTTGTCCGTCGCGGTGAGCTCGAGGCCGTAGTAGCCGACGGCGGGGGCCGTGAGCTCGTAGTCGGTGGCGGTGGCGGAGAGGGGCAGGGCGCGCTGCGGGACGCCGGCGGGGCCGTAGACCTGGCGCCACTCCATCGCCACCACCCGCCCGTCCCGGAAGACCCCCGCCAGGTCCGGGTCCACCGCCTTCCCCGAGAACTGCGGGGCGCGCGGAGCTCAGAGGCGGGAGAGGGGGCGCGGCGGGGCGTGCGGCCGGGGACGGGCGCACGCGGACGGGCTCGAGGACGGGGAACTCGAGGCAGGGGCGCAGGTCCACCGGCGCCGTCTCCGCCCGCACCGCCGCGTTCGCTGCGCGGCGCGGCGCGGAGGGCCCGTCAGCGAGAGAGAGAGAGGGAGCGGGACGGGCCGGCGGGGGCGGGGGCGCACTGCGCTCGATGTCGATGACCTGCGTGAAGGGCTGAGCGCACAGCATCCCGTCGTTGTCCACCACCTGCAGCGTCACCCTGCGGCCGCGTTGGCCGGCGCCGGCGGCGGGGCGGGGGGCGGCGGGCGGCGGGGCGGGGGCGGACGTGTAGCGGAAGAAGGGGCGGTAGCCGGCGATGGGGAAGGCGGTGGCGTTGGCGGCGCTGACGTTGAGGGGGACGACGAGGGAGGCCTCGGCGAGGGGCGAGTAGGAGCCCTCCTGCCAGCTCGGGTTCCGCGCCGGCGGGTCCGAGCAGAGGTAGTAGCTCGCCGCCCCGCACGGGAACTCCAGCGTCCCGCTCCAGAGGTAGCGCACGATGTAGCCGTCGGGGTCGTAGCTCGCGGAGGAGTCGACGACGAAGGTGGGGCGGGAGGAGGGGACGGTGACGGCGGGGCCGCCGACGAGGAGGGCGAGGGGGAGGGCGTTGGCGGGGCGGGCGAAGAGGGAGGGGACGGCGGCGAGGACCTCCATGCTGGTGCCCAGGGCGTAGTCCGTGGCGGCCCCGATCTTGGCCGTCAGCGAGCGCAGCGGCACGCTCTGGATCGCCTGCAGCAGCGCCGCCAGCGCCGACGCCTCGGGGGCCACCAGCTTCGCCGTCACCGCCACCGTCCCCGCGATCGGCCCGTCCGCCGCCGCCGCGCCCCGCAGCGCGCGGCGCCCCCCTGCGAGGGCCAGCGTCGAGTTGCCGGCCGGCTGCGTGGCGTTGCCGCCGGCCGGGCGCGGGGCCGGCGTCGGGGTCGCCCGCGTCCCGTTGCCCGCCCCCGCCGTCCCGTTGACGCCCCCGGCGGTGCCGTTGACGCCCCCGGCGGTGCCGTTGACGACGGGCACCGGCGCCGGCGCCACCGACGCGACGCTCGTGTCCACGCCCCACGTCTGCGGCGGGCAGCGGCGTCGGTCCGGCGGCAGGGCAGATGGTGGGCAGAGGGGCCGGGGGGAGAGAGGGCGCGGGGCGCACGCGGGAGGGGGGTATGCCGTAGGTGTCGGAGATGCCGCCCTTGAAGCGGAGGAGGAAGGCGGGGTCGGCGAAGAGGCGCGCCGTCAGGTTCAGGTCCGGCACCGCGAGCCGCATCGCCAGGTTCACCACTGCGCCCGGCCCATCAGCCCGGCGCTCCTCGGGGCGCTCCTCGGGGCCGAGAGGGGGGGCGGACCCTGCTGGAGGGAGACGGTGACGTCGATCTCGCGGTAGACGGTGAAGTTGTCCGAGTCGAAGACGGTGAGGCCGAAGGTGTACCTCCGCGGCGTGGCTCCCGGCGTGAACACGATGAACGGCCTCGTCCCGTTCCCGAAGTCCACGGCCGGCCCGCTCACCAGCTGCGCGGGCGAGGCGCGCCGCTCGGAAAAGGAAGCGCGGGGCGGGAGAAGGAACGGGGCAGGCGGGGCGCGCCTGCCAGTTGTAGACGAGGGTGGGCCCGTCGCGGTCAAAGGCGCCGCCGCGTGAGTACGGCAGCGACGTGTCGGTGTAGGTCGTCACGTCTACCCGGACCGTGCCGGCCACGGGGAGGTACGCCGTGAACGCCGCCCGGGCCGACAGTTCTCGGAACACGTGCGTCTCCTTCGGATTCGAGGCGTACGTGAAAGTGACAGAGTTGATCCGAGGCGCTGCGGCGCCACGTCATGCGGGGGTGGAGGCGGGGCGGGGCGGGGCGGGGCGGGGCGGACAGTCGTTGAACTTGTAGGTGATGTTAGGGATCGTGTACTGCCGGCCCGGCACGGGATCCCCGATGAGCGTGTAGTTGATCGCACCCCGCCTGCGCGCAGCACGTCAGGCCAGGCCGGCGGGGGGGCGGGGCGGCCGGAGCGTGGGGGCGCACAGCGGGATGAGGCCAGTGCCGGGGTCGCGGTTGGTGACGACTTGCAGGCGGCCGGGCTCCTTCGGCCGCTTGGAGCCCGCCACGCCCGCGAAGTACACGACCGCTATCTCAAACGACGACTGGTTGGTGTTGTTTGCCATGACGAAGGTGACCGTCGTTCCCCCTCCGATATCGCCTGCAGGCGGGGCGTTCAGCTGCACGCCAAAGCGCGCGCGTGAGCCGCGCTAGCCGCACCGACAAGCGGCGAGACCGAGAGGAACTGCAGCGGGGCAGGTCCTATCCCGGGTGTGGGGGTCGGCGCGGTCGCATTGGTGCTGTTGGAGCTCGGCGTGGGGCTAGGCGTTGGAGATGCGGTCGGGGCTGCTCGGGCAGGGCACGGTCAGCCGCGCGGCCGGCGGTCTGGGGCGGGTTCGCCCTGCCAGCGCAGAGCTCTTAGCGCGGTCGGAAGGGGCACGAACTCTGTGCATAGCTCCTCTCCAGTCCTGCCAGTGCGATAGCTAGCAGCAGAACCGCCGCAAGCGGCGCCAATCGGCCAGCCATGTCGCACTCCGGCTCGGCTAGCTAAGCTCGCAAATCCATATCGTCTTCTTCCAACCGCGCTTGCCGCTCTTCGGGCTGCGCCTGGGGTCAATTTGGAATGTCTGGTCTACCCCTCTCCCGCTCACCCCCTGGTCAGCTCAGCTGGTCATGATCAGCCCCTGGTCAGCTCCCGCTCACCTTGCTTCCAAGCTTAAGCCGTACATAATCCCGCTCCCATACAAATCTGCGACTGCGGTAAACGGCCCAGGGCTGCGTAGTATTAGCCTTCAGCAGCGGCACTTTGCCTCTTAAGCTTGCCACCGTGGCACCCTACTAGGCTAGGCCTTATATAATTACTAAGTTAGCTAGATCTAGCTATAGAGGCCTTCTCCGAGGCTCCGGCCGCGGGGCTTTGCTGAGCGCCGCGGCGGAGGGAGCATGGGGTGAGCAGCAGGCCATGCATATGGCCAGCCGGCAGCAAGGATGCGGCGAGCTCGAGTGCCGTCGAACCCTGCGATGTGTAGTGGACCAAACAATTTGTAGTGGACCAAACAATTCCGTGGACCATCAAATTTTTTTGGTCCGCGTTTTTGATCCATCTTCGAGTAAATGCGTAGCCCGACACAAAGCGGGGGATTGCGTTACGCCAGGATACAGCTAGCTAGAGCCGCAGTCGATCCCTATAGCTAGAGCTCGTACGCGTACGGCCGGGGCGATCGCACGATGGGCAAGATCTAGAAGCCAGACGTCGACGGTGCAGGTGGCCGCGGCAGGAAGGAGGGCAGCGTCGACAGTGCAAGTGCAAGTGCAAGCACGATCGATGGAGCCGGCGCGCAGCTGATGTGAAGGTTTTAACGAGGCAGAGGTTCGCTGCCCTCGCGTCCCGCACTGCGCAAGCATCGCGCGCATGCGCCGGTGCTTCTAGATCTACTTCGCGACGAAGCGAGGAGCCGCGGAGCCGGAGGCGGACAACGTGCCTTCTTGAAGCAGCAGCTGCAGCAGCTCGAACAAGAAGGCGCCGCCCAGGCCACGAGCTTGAGCGCCGCTGCGCCGCCGCGCCCGCTAGCGCTTCGAGCCCAGACGTGTTGTCTATCGTCGCGCGCAGCCTTGGCACAGCGTTTGCCGGGAGCTGGCGGCGACCGGCCGTCCGCAAAGAAGCCAATTGCACTGCGGCAAAGGCCGCAGCGGGGAGACCTTCCTGAACACACATCGACCCTAAAAGGCACATCTGGGACGAGCCGAAGGACAAAGGCAAGAAGGACCGACGGCTGGGAACGCCGCCGAGGGGAAGCGACGCCGCCGGAGGAGCCCGTTTCAGTCTCCGTGTACTGCCTCTGAAGGTGCGCCTGTGTGCATTGTGTTACGCAGTCTCTTACATTGAGTTACACATAAGCCACACATGAGTTGCGTAACACATTCCATACACTGTGGCGAACACTGTGTAACGCAATCGGCAGCCTGCCGGGCGGGCGGCGCGGCTCGACGAGCGCGGCGGAGGAGCAGCGGGCGGGCCGCGGCTCGACGGGCGGCCGGCGGCGGTGCGGCTCGACGGGCAGGGCGGCGCCGCGGCGGGCGGAGGTGTGGCCGGCGGCGGCGCGGCTCAACGGGCGGGGCGGTGCCCGGCGGGCGGCGGCGCGGCTCGGCTCTGGGCGGGGCGGAGGATCGAAGCGGCCGGCGGCGGCGCGGCTCGACGGGTGGGCGGCGCCGCGGCGGGCGGCGCCGCGGCTCGGCTCTGGGCGGGGCGGAGGATCGGAGCGGCCGGCGGCGGCGCGGCTCGACGGGCGGGGCGGCGCCGCGGCGGGCGGCGGCGCGGCTCGGCTCTGGGCGGGGCGGAGGATCGGAGCGGCCGGCGGCGGCGCGGCTCGACGGTGGGGCGGCGCCGCGGCGGGCGGCGGCGCGGCTCGGCTCTGGGCGGGGCGGAGGATCGGAGCGGCCGGCGGCGGCGCGGCTCGACGGGTGGGGCGGCGCCGCGGCGGGCGGCGGCGCGGCTCGGCTCTGGGCGGGGCGGAGGATCGAAGCGGCCGGCGGCGGCGCGGCTCGACGGGTGGGGCGGCGCCGCGGCGGGCGGCGGCGCGGCTCGGCTCTGGGCGGGGCGGAGGATCGGAGCGGCCGGCGGCGGCGCGGCTCGACGGGCGGGGCGGCGCCGCGGCGGGCGGCGGCGCGGCTCGGCTCTGGGCGGGGCGGAGGATCGGAGCGGCCGGCGGCGGCGCGGCTCGACGGGTGGGGCGGCGCCGCGGCGGGCGGCGGCGCGGCTCGGCTCTGGGCGGGGCGGAGGATCGGAGCGGCCGGCGGCGGCGCGGCTCGACGGGTGGGGCGGCGCCGCGGCGGGCGGCGGCGCGGCTCGGCTCTGGGCGGGGCGGAGGATCGGAGCGGCCGGCGGCGGCGCGGCTCGACGGGCGGGGCGGCGAGCGTGAGAGCACACAGGAACGACGTGTATTAAACTCAAATTCAGAATCTATAAGATGAGCCGGGGCCGCCGGGCGCGAGACAAAAGGCTCGCCTCGAGGGAGTGAGGGGGCACATGAGGGGATGGGCCCGCGGAACTGCGCCCGTTCTCCCAGGACGGGCCCCGCGCCTTTTTTTTTTTTCAGTAATCCCTAGTGTATTAGGGACTGGTGCCCCAAGTTGACAAACAGCTAATGCTATCTGCCTACCCTAGGCCTAAGCCTACAAACACACGACAAGTCTAGCTTACTCCCCCTATTGGGTCTCCAGCTAGACTAACCCGAGGGAATCTCCCTACTGCGAGCCCTACCCCTAAGGCCACTCTTGCGGCCCTCGGTGGGGCCTCCCCAGCGGCCGCGCGAGCGCGGCCATTGGGGGGTGGGGTTGGGGTGGGGAGCTGGGGCCGGAGAGTTTATTGGGGCAGGGCCCCGGAGGATTTATTGCGCACCGCCTCTGCGGTGCGAGCGCCGCCGGGCGCGGGGCCCCGGGGGAGGGTTGGGGCCCCCATCCGGCGGCGGGTCCCGCCCTGCAGGCTGCCAGCGGCGTGGCAGCCTGCACCTGCGCGGCGGGACCGGACCTGGCGCGGGCAGGCAGGCCACGCCCGAGGGGCCTGCTCTCCTCCAGGAGTGGGCCTCTCAAGCGCGAGCGTGGCGTCAGCCCGGCGCGCGCGGGCAGGGAGTGCACACTTTGGGCTCAGGGTCTGTAGCCCAGCGGGGAGAGGCCGAAGATGAGGAGGGACTGGATGAGGTCGCCGCGGTGGAGCAGGGGTGGTACCTTGGGGGCAGAGAAGGGGTACGGGGCTCGGTGGAGGCGGCGGTGACGGCCCAGGGGTGTAGGCAGAGGGGACATCGGTCTGGGGGCGGGAGTGCCTCGGGGTGGAGCTGGCGCGCGCGGGCGGAAAACTCGAATGGGGGCGGTGGTGCGGGGACCGAGGGCGGTGCCGGCGGTGGTGGGGGGCCGGCGGCGGGGGCGCGGGGCTGGCGGGGCGGGGCCGGTCTTGCGGTTCGACGGGTGACGGCGGTGTGGGGGGTCAGAGAGGCTCGCCGAGGCGGGGGAGTCCGGGGGGGGCGGTCCTGTGGATCAGGGGCTGGGACAGCCGGACCTGCACGTCGGGCTCCGCGGTCTCCACGTGCAAGAAGATTGTTGCGGGCGGAGGTGAAGCCGGCCGAGTCACGGAGGGCGGCCAGCTCACGCTCGCGGCGCGTGAGGCGGCGGGGTAGCGGGGCTGGGCTGCGGGGAGGGGAGGAGGCTGGGGGTGTGGGGGGAGGGGGCTGGGGGGAAGGGGGGGGAGACGGGGCCGGGGGACGGTGGAGGGCCGGTCGGGCGGGCGAGGGGAGGGGGCCGGGGGTGGCGGAGGGTCCGCTGGGGCGGGGGCGGCGGGGAGTCCGGAGGGGGAGGGGCAGTTGCGAGTCGGGGCCGGGGGAACGGGGGAGAGACCGACCGCGGACCGGAAGTAGGATTGGAGGGGGCGCATCGCCACGGTCGTCCTCTGCCGCGACCTTTGCCACGGCCCTTGCCGGGTCGAGCTGTGCCGGCACCTAGTCGGGAGGAAGGGCCTGTCGCCTCCGGTCGGCCTGTCGGAGGTGGGCGAGGCGAGGCGGGGGCGGGGCGGGGCGTGGGGGGGCGGGGGGTCCGGGCTCGCGGCGGCGGGGGTGGAGCCGGAGCCGGAGGGGGCTGGGGCGGACCTCTGGGGCCGGGTCCGGGTGCTGGGGGCCGTTGGCTTGTGGCTAGGATTCGGGTGAGGATGAGGCTGCGCCAGTGGGCGCAGCACCGACTGCTGCCATCGAAGGGCGAGTTGGGGTCCGTGAGCGCGTCTTCTTGGCCCCGGACCAGGGCGTCTGCCAGGGCACAGACAATTACACCGCAGCTGAAGCGGTCCCGTTGTTCGGGGATGGGGTACCTGGTGGCCGATGCAAGCGGCCAGGCGGTGGGGTCGTCTGAGGGAAGGTTGCGTTCCCGGCGCTCGAGCTGGAGCCAGCGGAGAATCGGGGCCAGCTTCTCTCGAGCCGACTCTGCGTTTGGCAGGTTGTAGGCATCATAGAGTTCGGCTCGACGGTCACGTACGTGGATCGCAGCGAAGGTCCAGTGGCCCGGTGAGTGGATCGGGAAGAGCAGAACATCGAAGTCGAACGGGCTGACCCCGCGGGCTACCAGCTTGTTGTGAAGGCGCTGGGGGCCTCGGCCTGGCGCGGAGAGGTTAGGGTACTCAAGCGAGTCAAAGATTAGTGGACGGCGGGCCAGGGCAGGGAGTTGGGCGAGGAGGGCGAGGTAGAAGACAACGGTCTCGTCGTCTAACCAGGTCTCACCATTGAGCCGACTGAGAGATCTCCTCGTGACGTTGATGCTGCCCGAGGTACCGAGCAGCGGCGAGGAGATCTGTCGGAGTACTTCCTGCGCAGGCTTTAGCGGGCCGGGTCGGGTCTGTGCCCACGCTAGGCGGACCTCTTCGGACGGCGGCAGGGGGGGCCACGGGCTGGGCTGCGGGCGGGTCGGGGCCGCGGGCAAGGGTGAGTGCCGGGGCTCCGGCGGGTGAGGCGCTGGGGGCTCAGGGGGGTGGAGGGTTAAGCTGGGGGCTGAGCTCACGGGAGGGGCGTCCGATCGCGAGGTTGCTTTGGGGTTCGTGGGCGGGCTGTGCGGGCTGTCTGCGGCGACATTCATCAGGTCATGGGCGTCGGGCGGGGAGGGCGGGCAAGCTGGACGGTCTGTGCTCGACCGGCCTACTGCTGAGTGCGCATCGCGCGCTGGCGCTGCCGTCGGCTGGAGACGGGCGCGTTCCGGTACGCTTGGGGGTACCGGAATACTACTGACCGGCACTACGGGTGCGGGCTGCGGGTTCGGGTCCGGCTGGGGGCGTGTCTCCCGGGCGCGGCGGCTTCTTCGGCGGGCCGCGGGGTCTGTTGCTGGCGGGGGTCGGGGCGCCGTCAGAGTCCGACGCTTGAGGCCACAGCGGCGCTGCCAGGCTTGGACGTCCGAGTTTCGCGCCTGCCAAATCTCCTGGAGCCCAGTCACAAGTACATCAAAGATCCCGTTCGCGCATTTACGAGCAGCGGGGGCGCGGACATGAAGGTACTCGAGGGCCGGGACCAGACTGCGGGGAGGAGCAGCCGGACGGACAGGCGGGGCGAGTCGTGCGAGAGGTCGGTGAAAAGGGCCTGTCCGTGAGTCAGCCAGCGGGAGGGGGAGCCGTAGAGACAGGCACGGAGGTGGGGGGTACAGGCCCGGGTCGCGAGCGTTCGTGCACGGTCTGACGCCAGCGGCGTTCGTCAGCGAGGGCGAAGGCGGGAAATAGGTCGCGGAGGAACAGGCCGTCCGACTTCAGGCCGTCCGGAGCTCGTACCTCGTTGCGGCCGACTTTAGTCTCTGCGTGGTGATCGTTGTGTGGAGGAGGTTGTAAATCTTGGATTGCATAGCGAGCCGGGCGCTTGCGATGCCGAACAAAGGCCGAAGGCGTGGTCGTGGGTCTCGGGTTGACTCGCGCTGTGGAGCGCCGGCGGGGGGTCGCGGTCTGCGGTTGCGGCGGCTCCTGGGTCGCGCCTCGGTGCCCAGGGGGGTGCCGGGATGGGGCCGCCGGAGGCGTCGGCGACGCGAGCGCACCCAGGGCGTACGCACAGGCCTTGCGGGTTGATGTTGCCGTAGAGGTGTGGGGCATCGCGGGCACGGACAGGTAGGAGGGGCGCGAGTTCCATGCTGAATTTGGTGAGCTGCGCAAGGCGGGCATTGAACGGGGCTGACGCGTCGCGGGAGGCGCCTTGCTTACGGAATTCGCGCGCGAGCCGTGCCCGGTCGGCCGGGGCGCCGAGCCACGAGGATTCAAGCGACGTCAGCCGCACGAAGTTACGCATTTCGCAGACGGCGCGGACGTGGGCCCGGGGGTCGGACTCGACGCGGTACGCTCTGCTGGAGTCGTACCCCTCCAGGCTCCTGCGGGGGGGTGAGAAGAGGAGGACGAACTCGAACCCGCCGGGGGGAAAGAGGGGCTCACGCCGTGCTAGCCATGCACGTTTTGCGGCAGCCGAGACGGCGGGGTCGGATGCGACTGCGGGATCTGCCTGCCAGGTGGCGCTCTCGACGTCAGCCCAGGCATTGAGGCCGTGGCCATCGCTGCAGACCTTGGAGAACGGGGCGCAGGGGTGCAGGGCGAGCGCCGCTGCGGCGAGGCGGTCGGCTCGGTGGTTATCCCGGTCGTACGCATCATTCAGTACCCTCTCCATGCGTTGGGCGATCGGGAGGCCGGCGAGGGCGGGAACGTGGGGCCCGAGAGCCGCGAGCGCGTCTCGACGGCGCTGGCGTTCCTCCCGGCGCGCCTTGCGGGTCTGACGTTCGATCTGGTGGAGAATGCGTCGAGTCTCGCGGCGGCGGAGGTGAGCAGTGCGCGCACGGATGTGCTCGGACAGGTAGTTATAAGCGCCCGAAAGCGGGTTCGGGCGCCCGGCGTACACCCCTTGTCCCTTGTGTACAGCTCGGCGTCAGAGGGCTCGGGGGGGAGGTCGTCCGGGGCGGAGAGGTAGGACACGTACGATCCGGAGTCGTCCGCATCGCTGTCCGTCTCGGGCTCTGCCGGGGCGACAGGCGCAGGCCGGTCAGTGTACTCTTTCTGATGCGCCTTCACCTTCTGTACGCGGACCTCGGCGGGTGGCCTTCCGGCGGCGGCGGCGAGGGCTCTGCGGTGCTGATGGACTTCTGCAGCCGCTCGCAGATGGTGCGAGAAGTTGGTGCGAAGGCCGCTGCGGACCGTCGAGTCAGCGCGGTGCAGGACAGAGCGGCGGATGAGTGACATCGCCGTCGAGCTGTCTGTCTTAACTGTGCAGCCCTCGGGCGACTTTAAGAAGGCCGTGAGGACGGCGAGGAGCTCGCCTTTGTTGTTGTTGACAGTGCCCGGGCACGGGGCGACAAAGAAGTCGCTGCCGTCCGTGGGGATGGCTTCGGCGAGCTCCGCAGGGCCGCCGCCTGTGGGGCGTCATCTTCTGCGCATGCATCGGCTTCACGCAGCAGCTGGTTTTTCAGCTGTATACCTTCGCTGCGGCGCTGGGCTTCCCGCTGCCGATCCGCTGGGGAGTGCGCCGCGTTCTGCTCGTGGTCCGGGTCCAGACACCCGCGTAAGCCGTTAGCGCCGCCTCGGATCCGAACCCCGTTGTGCTGGCATCGGTCGCCGCCACTCTCGGGGGCCGGGCAGCGGGGAGCTCCTCGCGGCGAAGCTCCTGGGCTACGAGGTTCCAGAACGGGTCGGCTAGGGGCTCCGGGTCGATGAGAAAGTGCTCGAGAGGCTGGCGATCCGGGTATACAGGCGGTGCGGTGCGCGGTGGCACTGTACCCGGGCGGCGTTGCTTGTAGCCCGACGGCGGCTGGGGCTGCGCGGAGGGATCCGCTTCGTAATCCCAATCGCGTTCCCACGGAGGAAGGAAGAGCGTCGTGCGGAACTCGGTCCACCACTCCTGACTCTCTAGCTTCACAACCGCGTACGGTTCGTGCTTCCGCGTGCGGGTCGCCGGGGTGATTAGCTCGAGGAGGCGGCCGGGTGAATGTGGATAGAGTCCTCGGTCCACTGGCAGGCGCCTGACTCCGGCTCAGAGTGGTCGCAGCGCTGGCGCGCCGCCTTGGCTGTCGCATCGTCCGTCGTGTACCGCGCATCGCACTCATCTTTGAGCATCGTGCACTTGTAGAATCGGGCGGCGCCCTCCCCGTCGCCGTCGCGGATCGTGCGGTCGCGCCAGATCCAATGTTCCAGGCGGACGTACACGCGGAGGCGCCCATCGTCTTCATCGCGCTCCTCCCATTTGCTAACGATGCGCGTCAGGTAGCCCTGCGGGTGCCAGGCGAACTGTCCCTCCACGTACGGCGGGCTCATCAGGTTCGCTTCGAAAAGCGTCTGCTGGCGCCGCGCCCCCTGCTTGAGCACGTGCATGGGGAAGCGCAGGGAGCGTGGGAGCTTCCTCGGCGGGACGGGCTCGCAGATTGCGCGGAGGAAGTCTGGGAACCACGACGGCGCCCGGCCGAGACGCTGGCGGACGCGGCCGCTGCCCCAGAGGCTCGCCCAGTCCAGAACGGTGCGCCCGTCCGGGCCCGTGATGTCCGCCGCCGTCAGCAGATCGTGTTCCCACAGGAACGGCGCGGCGCTGCGGAGGAGGGCTGGCGGTAGAAGCGTAGTGAGGACGAATCTTCGTTCGAGTCGAGGATGCGGGAGGGCCGGAGTCAGGTGCGACCTTCCCGAGTCGAGGATGTAGCCCTCCGCATTCATATTTCGGGCTATAGCGAGGGCTAGATGATCGCGCCGGAGGGTCGGGCCTGGATCTAGGTTCGGATAGCAGTACGGGGGAGAGGAAGGCATAGCTTTTCCTGCGCCGCGAACACGCGGTGGAGGAGATACGGGCGAAGCGTCGGGTGGTTCGCGCGGATTGTTTCGTCTAGGACGTGTATGGCGAGCTGCTCGTCTGCCAGGCGCTTCAGCCCATAGAATCCGCGGCTCCATATTAGGGCGTTGGGCGCCGAGCGGCGGAGGCGCGCCTGATGCTTGACTAGCGTCATCCACAGGGTATCTATCTGGGCGCACTGGCGCTCGGTGTACGCGACAACCTTGCAGGCGTACGTGATGCGCGGGATGAGTACGCTGTTCACGATGTACACTGCTTCCTTTGCGGTGAGCTTCTTTTTCTTTAGGATCGCGCAGGCGGTCTGCGCCATCGTGTAGACCGCTTCGAACTGATGCCTCCAATTTAGGTCCGCGGTAAACCAGACCCCCAGGAACTTGAAGGGCTTCGTCGGGGGCAGGACGTGGTGCGCACGCTCCTTGGCCCCGGGCGGGCCAAGGAGGGGCGGTTTGGGCTCGGGAGATACGTTGTTATAAGTGAACTCAGTCTTCTTCGCGTTCAGGGCGATATCGTGGATCCAGAAGAATTCCGATACCAGGTCCGCATGCAGTTGTACCCCCCGCGCGGACGAGCTGATGAGCACGGTGTCGTCCGCGTAGGCCTGCCCTGGCGAGTCAACGTCGGGGAGGTGAGCCCGGAGGCGGTGAGCTGGCGGGGGGGCCGGGCGAGGTGCGATCCCGGGCCCCATGCGGTATGTTGTACCCTCCGCCGCGCTGACTTCGCGCAGGGCCGTAAGGAAGACATCGTAAAAGATGAGCCAGTGGATAGGCGATTCCGTACCCCCTGGGGAAGCCCGCACTCGACATCGAACGGTTCGGTGGGGCCGTACCCGTGAGGACCGATGCCTTGCGCCGCGTCGTGAGCTGTTCGTACAGCTGAATGTACTTCTCAGGGATGCGGAGGCGGCGGAGGGCCATCGCCATGCTGGGCCAGCTCACGCTGTCGTAGGCTCGACGGATGTCAAGGAGGAGCAGGTAGATCGGTTTAGAGAACTGTTTCGCATCTTCAAGTAATGCGCGCATCATGTAGAGCGGCTCGTCCGTCGATTTACCACGTGTAAAGGCGTAGTTTGCGCCCTTCAGTAGTTCGTTCTTTCGGATGATCCTGGAGAGTCTATCCGTGAGAAGAGCTGTGACCAGTTTCAGGGCGCATTCTTGCAGTGTTATCGGTCTGACGTTGTCAGGGTGCCCGTCCCATTCTCCGCTCTTCGGGATCAGGCAGATATTTCCGTAGAGCAGAGGTTCAGGAACAGCTCCGAGCTCTAGAATCAGGTTGACCGTCACCAGTAGAAGCCGCCTGCAGGTTGGCGTTCTGTTTTCGGACTGGAGGGCCGAGGTGTCCAGGCCCGCTTTCTTCAGCTCTTCGAGCGTTTTCCTGGGGAGGACAGGGTCACTCCACAGCATCTTAATCATTTCATTCGAGAGGCCCGAGGGCCCTGCCGCCCCGTTTCTCAGCGAGCCAATGATTCTGCCAGCTCCGTGTCCTCCGTGCGATTCAGTAGGCTATCGAATAGGGCTGCATCTATGTCGTCCCGCGGCGCGTGCAGTCGCTGCCAGAGGCGGGGGTCCCGGGCGCATTCGCTTAGCGGGAGACCTAGCGGGTCGAGGCAGGCCGTTAGGGGTGCTCTGCGCTTGGTCCAGGCGTGCATGTGCTGGCGGGCAAAGGGACAGACTTGCTCTTCGGAGTCATACACTTTGTATTCGAGCCCATCGAAGAACGAGAAAGATGTGATACCTCGGCGAGCCGGCGCCTCCAGGACCAGTCGGAGGTGCTGCGCGAGGTCAACTTTGAACATGCGGCGCGTGCGTTCGCGGCTCGCCAGGATGCGCTTGGTCTCGAAGCCGCGGATGTGCAGGTCGACCTTCTTGTCGAGCGCCGAGACCCATGCCAGGAACACATCGTAGTGCTCGAGCCAGCGGGGCTGCGGCGCTGAGAAAGGAGGAGAGGGGGGTGGAGCCGGGAGGAGACTATAGCCGGACCGTTTCTCCACGGGGAGCTGCGAGATGCGACGGTTATGGTTTGAGATGGCGAGGCGGAGGTCCGATAGCGCGTGTCTCACTCGGCGAGGCGTGGAGTCGGGTCCGTGTCGCGCCGCCGCCCAGGTGCGCCGGAGTTCCTGCGCGCGCGTGAGCAGCGCCGACTCTGGCCGGCCCCTGCGAGAGAACTTTTGGGTCTTGCGTGCGGGCGTGTACATGCCGAAGTCCGCGGACTGGCCGATCTCCTTGACTCGATCGAGCGCCCCGTCGAGCGCGGCGCTGAGGCGGGTCAGGCGCTGCTGCGGCGGCGCGGCGGCGTCCCGCTCGATTTCGTCGAGGATTGCTGCCACGCATTCGGCGCCGGGGCTGGTCCGGCTCAGGCTGGCCTCCAGGAGCTCCTTGAACCGAACTTTCGTCAGAGCGGCTTGCTTTCCGTACTGGAACCTAGGCGGGCGCTGGGGGCGGCGGCGGGCCGGACGAGAACTGGAGGCCGAGTCCGCGCCTGTCGTACTCGGCGAGTACCGGGAAGTGGTCGGACTCGTAGGGCGCGTGGCGGGGGGATACCTGAACTGCCCGGAGTCCGGCCCCGGCTGCCGTGGACTGGAGAATGTAGTCGAGCCGAGCAGCTGTCCGCAGGTGCCCGTCGCAGTGATCCCTCGCGGCTCAGGCCCAGGTTCGTCCGGCCCGCGCTGTTTGTCGGGGAAGATGAAGGTGATCTGATCGTCCGTGCCCGCCAGCTTCGCAGCGTCGCGCAGGTTCCAGGCGCTCTCGCTGAGAAGCTCTCTCCACCAGCGATGCTCCGGTTCGTGTGAGCTGGCGTAGCGCGCGTTGCGGATCCGCCGGTCGCCGGGCAGACACAGCTGTTGAAGTCACCGAGCAGGAACAGGTGCGCCTTGTGTCGGGCCGCCCAGTCGGCGAGGATGTTGTTTCGCATGTACTCGATGATCCGGGCGCTCTCCGTGTTCGCTGAGGTGCGGCTTTCTCCCGGCGGCAGGTACACGCTCGCTACGAAGACCTGCACGTTGTCCGCGAAGCGCAGCTCGCACCCGACGACTCGCCCCGGCATTGAGTAGGTGCGGAAGCAGTGCTTCGCCATGTCCGCGGACAGCAGCAGCGCAACGCCTGACCCGCGCGCAGACGGCTCCTTGGGGTCGTTCTTCTTCTTCTTCTTCTTTTTCTTCATCGGCTCGGCGCGGCGGGGCGCGCTAGGGTGGACCGAGGTCAGCATGACGCCGGCGTCGATGGCCTGCCTCATCGCTCGGGCTGCCGCGGCGGTACAGTTAAGTGATTGGACGCCCATGACGCTGATCCCCCAGTCCTTCATGTACTTTTGCAGGTGGCCGACGTGGTTCACGCTCGAGCACGACCGTGCGTTCCAGGTGGCGATCCGCCAGGCCTGCTTAGCGTCGAATTGGCGCTTCAGCGTGCGCGGCCGCGCGCCGAGCTTTGCGTGGGTGAAGAGGTCCGTCGGGAAGAGGTCAATTATACGGGGCGCGGCCCGGCCCTGTTGCGCCCCCCCCGCCGTGTTCACGTTATTGTTCATTGTCCCCTCAGTATGTCCCTCTCGCTCGGCGGGCGTTTGGCTAGGAGGGGAGTACGAGGGAGGCCATGCATTGCGACTAGATCTAGACAGGGACCTAGATCTACTGAGCCTGCAGCTTTCTGAGAAGCTAGTGACTGCTGCTCGGGGCACACGACGAAGAATCCTGCCTCTGTCTTGCCAGAAAAGACTGTGCACTGCGACGCGGGCGCAGCTATCGATGCCCCGAAGCTGACACGCCCGCGCGCCGTCTCCATCGTCCATTGCTGCGTCGCGTGTTGGCGGTGCACTGCGGCTAAGGGAGGACGCCGCGACACGCGCACCCCGACGTTCGCGGTCGGGTGGCCTAGAGGCTTCATCCTGGAGCCGGCATCCGAGCGCGCCGCGTTCTGCGATGGTCGGCGATGAGCGCGAGGAAACGATCTTTGGTGAGGAGTCGCGTGCGGCACCCGTTGCTCAGCGATCGAGGGCCTTTCGGGTTCCTGTGATCTGGACTGGCGGGACCGTTCGAGGGCCTGCGGTGGTTGGGAGCAGATCAGACTTGCTGTGTACAGGCGGGAGAACTGCGCGTTCGTGCTCACGTTGTTAGGTAAGCCACCGGCTTCGGCGCGCGATCGCTTCGCCGGCGTGCGAGCCACCGGCTGCTGCTGATCTGCTTTACGCTTGCCCTGTGGGTCCGGCGGCGGAGAACGTGGTCGCCGCGCCACTCGGACCCGCCTTCCCTTCCCGAAGGCATCGCGTCGTCCCGCATGGCCACGAGTGCTTGGAAGGGGTTGGCGTGCGTGAACGCCAGTGCCGGGCGTGCAGAGCTAGAGCTGCTCGCGTACGGAAGGGGCCGAGAGTGTGATCTATACCCCCCCTTCGTTCGCCGTGGTCGTCCCGCGGCGTCTCTAGCGCGGCTCGGCATGCGCCTACTAGTCCAGCGATTCTACAAGAGCCCAGAGACGCTGGAAGCGACTCCGAGGTTTCGGCGCCAAGTGACCGTTGGCGCTGATGACGTGCGCACGCGCGTGACCTGTGCGGCGCGGCGCGGGCACAGGTTAGCTAGCGCACGGGATAGTGATATCGATCCAACATGTAGTCGGGCACGCGAAGAGGGCGAGCGATTCAGTCCAGAGGTTCGGGCGAGCATGTCCGGCAGGCGATTTGGGCAAGAGCCGTGTCCTGAGCGAGCACGCCGCTCGACTGCAGGCTTAAGGCACGTGAGACATCCGAGGATGCTCTGAGGTTCATGGAGGGCCGTGCGGGCTGTCTGCAGCAACATTCATCAGGTCATGGGCGTCGGGCGGGGAGGGCGGGCAAGCTGGACGGTCTGTGCTCGACCGGCCTACTGCTGAGTGCGCATCGCGCGCTGGCGCTGCCGTCGGCTGGAGACGGCGCGTTCCGGTACGCTT
>QPMI01000350.1:0-45405 GCA_004431415.1 Cyanophora paradoxa | reverse complement strand
TTCGAATTCAACGAATTCGAATTCACTACAAAACAGAAGGCTTGTGAGGATCCGGCCGGAGGCCCTCTCGATAGGCAACTTATAGGGCAAGCGACCATGGCCAGCTGCCAGCTTCGGCAGATGGCGGCATGCGCAGATGACCCCATAGCGGCACTCACCTTCGAGGTGTGGGCCGTCCAGTGCGTCATAGTAACGCGCAGAGCTCGCGATCGAGGGAGCAGGCTGCGGTTAAGGGCCATCATGCCCGTCGTGGACCGGTCCGATAACCCCGAGAGGGGAGCAATTTTTTTTTGACGCCGTGAGGCTGCGACCGGAGGCTCCTGAAGCTTTAATTGTGCTGTATACGTAAATTCAAAAGCTTTGCCTCGCGCGCAGCGAGTCGTACGTGCACGTGCACGCCCCGGAATTTTGAGCTGCAAACGCAATTCATCTCGTCGCGATCGGGGTGCATGGTGTACTCTAAGGGGGCGGGGCGTCGGGGCGGCTCAGGGGGCGAGCATCGGGGGCGGGGGCGCGGGGGCGGTGCCGAGGTCGCGCATGAGGCCCTGGAAGACGCGGAGGCCGTGCAGGAAGGTCCCCCGCGGCAGGTGCTCGTCGTGGTCCTGCGCACGCGCCGGGCCCTCGCGCCGGGCGGCGAGCTTGGGCCGGCGGGGCGGGGGGCCGGGGGGGCGCACGTGGAGGAGCACCGGTGTGCCGGCCATCGGCGAGAAGCCCAGCGCCGGGAGCCCCGCCCCCCGCACGAACCTGCCCGCCCCGCCCGAGCTCAGCGTCGCCCCCGCTCCGGCCGCGCACGCGATCGCGGCGCATGCGGACCGCGCGTCCGTGGCGGCGGGGAAGATGGCCGGTTTCCTGCGCCGTGTCAGCGCCGGTGGACCCGTGGCGGGCGCGCGGCGCGAGGCGGGGGGGCGGGGGGGCCCACAAGGTAACGTTCCTGCGGGGCAGGGCGAGCTGCGGTGAGGCGGGGCGGGGGGTGGGGGCGGCGCGCGGGCGCACAGGCGCTCGCAGGCGCGGCGGAAGACGGGCCACCACGGGTTCTTCTCGTCGTCCAGCGGCGTCAGCCTGCGCGGGGGGCGTGAGACGCCGGGAGGCCACGGGCGGTTTGGGGGGCGGGGCGGGGCGGGGCGGGGCGGGGCGGGGCGGGGGCGGACGGGTTCTGGGGGGTGTACTCGACGAAGTCGTAGGAGGCGTTGGCCTCGGCGTGGACCCAGGCGTCGATGCGGGCGCGGAGGGCCGGCATGTCCTCCGTGGGGGGGATGCGCAGGTCGAAGCCGGCCTCCGCCTCCCCGGGGATCACGTTCATCGCGTAGCTCTCCCCGCAGTTCTTCGTGAGGCCGCCCTGCGCACGACGTTGAGGGTGAGGGCGCGAAGGCGGCGCCGGGCCCCCTCCCATGCCATCCTATGGCGGGGACCTTGAGGTAGGTGAGGTTGATGGTGGTGACGTCGCCGAGGGGCAGGCCCTCGCCCTTCAGCCGCGCCACCTCCCCCTCCCGCGCCCCCAGGAACCGCTGCACGATCCGGTTCTGCGCCCCCGCCCCGCCTCAGAGCCGGCGACTACTCGATCCCGAGGGGCGGCCCGGGGCGGCGCGCCAGCTTTTCCATGGCGGTCCCGTCGATGAGCATGGAGCCGTGCCCCGGCGGGCCCTGCACGCGCACGCGCACCCCTGCCCGCCCCGCGGTGAGTGCGGGGCGGGGCGATGGGCAAGGGCAGCTCGGGGGCGTACACCAGGGGGCGCGCTCGCCGTAGTAGACGGGCGTCTCGGGCCCCGTGCTCGCCAGGCCCTCGTCGACGAAGAGCCCCGCGTGCAGCCGCTGGAACCGCTTCGTCTTTACCAGCCGCTGCATCCCGTTCACCCCGCCGATCTCCTCGTCCGGCACGAACAGCGCGTGCAGCGTCCGCAGCGGCGCGAAGCCTGAGCGCGCGCCCCCGCGTGAGGCCGGCCGGGGGGCCGGCGGGAGCTCGCGGGGCGCGTGTACGGACCCTCGCGCTTGAGGCGGCCGAGGGCGTGGAGGTGCTGGATGCCCACGTTCTTCATGTCCTGGCTCCCCCGCGCGAAGATCCGCCCCTCCTCGTCCATCTCCGCCCCGAACGGCGCGTGCGTCCACTTCGCCTGCGCGCGATGCCTCGGCAGCCGCCCCGCGGCGCTGCCTGCCGAGGCGCGCGGCAGCAGCGCACGTCCTCAGCGGGGACGACATCCATGTGCGAGTTGAAGACGACGGCCGGAAGCGATGGGTCCGCTCCGGGCAGCGTCAGCAGGACGGCCGGCTTGCCCTGCGCCCCCCCGCGAGGCGTCAGGCGGTTCGGGAAGGAGGTGTGCAAATGCGATGGGCACGGACCTCCTCGCCGGCGGGCACGTTCTTCTCGAGCTCGATGACCTCGTGCTGGAGGCCGAACGACTCCGCTTCCTTGAGCAGGAAGGCGACGGCCTCGCGGTACTGTGGAAACGTGGAAACGTGCGCGAGCGAACGACGCAGTGCGAAGCGCACCTTCGGCTTCGGCTGGTCGGTCCGGATCCGAAGGTACGCGCGAAAGCTCTCGACCGCAACATCATCTACGCACTCTAGGGTCGGATCGCCGCGCGCAGTGTTGGGCGGGTGCGGACCGTCCGTCGCGCTGTGCAGGTCGGCGGCGCCGGGGTGTGCGGTCGACGCCGCCGCGCACACGAGCAGCGCCGCAAGGAGCGCTAGCCGAATGGCGAGCCTCCTCATTGCAGGAAATGAAGATGCAAGGGGGGGGGGGGGGGGGGGGGGGGGGCGGGGTCCCGGGGGAAGGGGCGTACAGTCAATCGTCGAGTGCCGCGCCAAGCTCAGCGGGCGTTGGAGGGCGGAACCGGTCTACCGAGCTGGTAGCACCGCTCTCGACTGAAGATGTACGCGAGCGGCTCTGCTGGCGGACTCGGCTTCCCGGACGACTTCGACGAGGAGCCGGCGAATCTCGATGAGGAGGAGGTGAGCGCCGGCTTTCTCTCCGATGTTTGCGCCGCGATTTCAAAGCGCCCGGCGCAGTACGAGGAGACCCGCGAGGAGCGCGAGTTTGCCTATGTTCTGCCTGAGGAGCGCAATCCCTTGCTCGACGAACACGAGCGGACATGCCAGCACCGGTGCGCCGTGGCACGGCGCGCCGCTCCCGCGTTGGTCGCGAACAGCGGGGCCCGCAGGCTGGAGGACCTGGAGGGCAAGCTGGGGCGGCTGGAAGCCAGCGCGAAGACAGGCGTGTGGGTGAATCACGCGCGCATCGCCCGGCTCCGCTCCCACTGTCAGGCGCTGCGGGCCCAGCGGAACACATGGCGCCTCATGAAGCTGCTCGCCGAGAAGTAAGCGGCCATCGCGCGCCGCGGCGCTCGGCCGCGCCGACGTGTGGCGCAGCAATGTCCTCGGGGACGGGCTGCCGCCGCCGGACTCGATGGTGGAGGACGGGGCGGGGCCGACGGGGGCGTACAGCGAGGCGGCCCTCTGGACGGAGCTCCACGAGCGCGACCCCGAGTACCGCCTCTTCGAGGTCCGCCCGCGCGCCCCGCCCCGCGCCCCGGGGCGGCGGCGAGGGGCGGCGGCGGCGGCGGGGCAGACGGTGCGGGTGTGGCTCGAGGCGTGCGCGGTGGAGAGCGTGAGCTTCGTGGAGGGGGACGCGCAGCCGCTGCGGACGCTGCAGCGGCTGCAGCGGAGCGAGTCGCTGGAGACGTGCGTGGGGGAGCTCGACCCCGACGCCCCCCGCCGCCTCGGCAAGCCCCTCGACCCCGACGACCAGGCCCGCCCCGCCCCGCCCCGCCTTCCAGCCCCGCCCCGCCTCACTGTCCCGCCCCGCCCCGGCCCGCAGGACGCCCAGGCGAGGCTCTTCCACGCCGTCTTCCAGCTCATCCGCGCCGGCCACATTGAGCCGGTGCCCCCGCATCGCTCCGCCCCGCCGCGCCGGGCTCGGGGGCCGGCGAGCCGGGGGCGCAGGCGAAGGAGCTGTGCAGCGAGGCGGCGGGGGCGCCGTGGCTGGCGGCGCTGCTGCACGGCCTGCAGCTCTCGCACGACCCCGCCCACTCCGACCTCCTCGCCGGCGACGGTCCGCCCCGCCCCCCGCCCGCCCGCCCTCGCCCCTCCCCCGCCCCCGGCGACGCGGGCGGCGCAGGCGAGAACGCGAGCGCGGGGTACGAGGCGGGGAACGTGCGCCCGGGGCTCTTCGGGGAGCTGTGCGGGCGGCTGGCGGCGGCGGCGGGGGCGCCGTGCACGAGCGCGCCGTCTACGGCTTCCTGGGGGCCTCCCTCGACGACCTCCTGCCCGCCTGCGCCTCCTGGGAGGACCACCTCTGGGCCCGCGCCGCCCTCGCCGCCCGCGCCGCCCTCCGCAACGTGCCCCGCCCCACCCGCCCGCCCCCGCCCCGCCCCCCCGGCCCGACGGGGCAGCCGGCGCAGGAGCTGGCGGCGCGGCCGGATCCGTACAGGGACGGGGAGGCGGCGGGGGCGGGGGCGGGGCGGGGGTGCCGACGCTGGGGAGGTGCTGGAGGCGGCGCGCGGGGCGGGGCGGGAGGACGGGGCGGGGGTGTACCGAGAGGTGCAGGAGGCGCTCATCGCGGGGCGTGGGCCCGAGGTCGTGCGCGAGCTCGCGGGGCGGCTGGGGAGCCGTCCCCCGCCGAGGGCCCCGACGCCCGCTGGCTCCGCCGCTTCGCCGTCCACCTCGCGGCCGCCCTCCTCGCCGCCGGGCGCGCGTCGGGGCGGAGGAGGCGCAGCGGCTGGCGCGGGGGTACGTGCTGCAGCTGGCGGGGCGGCTGCAGAGCGGGCTCGTGGCGCGCTACGCGGGGCTCGCCGTCGTGGGCCACCGGGAGCGCGTCGACCTGCTCGGCCGCTACCTCCACTCCCTCCTCGTCCTCCCCGACGAGGCCGACGCCGGCGACGCCGCCCGCACCCGCCGCCGCGCCCTCGACGCCGCCCGCAAGGCCGTCGCCGTCCGCCCCGCCCGCCCGCCCCGCCCGCCCGCAACCCCGCCCTGCTGAGGGCGGGCGCAGGCCTTCCCGGAGGAGGCGGTGGAGATCCTGGACGAGGCGGCCTTCCGCACGGCGGCGCTGCCCTCGCCGGGGCCCAGCCCCGGGGGCGGCGTCAACGCCACCGACGCGCGCAAGATCCGTGCCGTGGAGGTGGTGGAGCTGGCGGGCGGGGCGGGCCCCGGGGCGCCGCGGAGCCTCGCGGCGCGGGCCCTCGTGCACGCCAACGCGCTGGCCCGGCGCTTCGTCGAGGAGGGCAAGCTCGACGCCCTCGGGGCGCTCTCGGACGCGGTGCGCGTCGCCCCGCACCAGGAGGAGCTCGAGGCCATGCAGGCCGCCTACCGCGAGCACCTCTGCTGGCGCGACTTCGTCGCCGCCCACCGCGCCTACGAGGCCTGGCGCGCCTGGGAGGGCCGCCGCCCCGCCCCGCCGGCGCCGGTGCCGGTGACGACGACGGAGGTGGCGCGGGGGAGTACGAGGCGGCGCACGCGGCGCACGCGGCGGCGCTGCGGCGGCACCGCGAGGACGGCGAGGCCCTCGCCCTCGCCGCCTCCGACCGCCTCGGCGCCCTCCTCCTCTTCCCCGGCGGCTGGCTCCGCCGCCCCCGGGCCCCCCCCGCTCCCCTCGGACGCCGAGGAGGAGGCGGCGCTGCGGCGGCTGCGCTGCGACTGCGTCCCGCGGGCCGTCGGCTGGATGCGGGATCTCCTCGCGGGCACCGACCGCCACGCCGACTGGCGCGCCCGCCCGCCGCGGGGCCGCGGGGCCCGCCCTGGGGCGCTGCTGACGGGCGGGGGCAGCGTGCGGCTGGCGGAGATGGTGGCGGACGACGAGTACGGCCTGCACGAGAGCTTCTCCCCGGAGGCGATGCGCGCCTTCCTGCGCGACCTCGCCCCCGCCCTCGTCCACCTCGCCCCCGCCCTCGCCGACTTCTAGCTAGCCTTGCTTCTAGCCTCTACTACCGCCCTAGATCTATCCCGGAGTTCGCGGCGGCCCCCTCGACTCGATGAATGTCTGATCGAGCGCAAATTCGCCGCGCGCAAAATTAAAGCCTCAGCGCATGTGACGGTCAATGTCGGTCTGACTCGGTCATGCATGATCAATCATGATGATCACACGGGCATGCCGGCGCCGCATGTGCAATTCATTTACTGAATTAACATTAACAACTTAAACGTTTATTCAGGAGTGGTATAGCTACGGTTTGCATGTACCCCCCGGGCCGGCGCCCGCCGAATTTAAAGCTGATCGATCGCAGGGATCGAAACGCGTCAATAGAGGACTAAATTAAACACCATAGATGGATATATATATATTTGTTGACATTAATTCGGGATCACATATATATATGCAGTACGTATATTTGCAATATAATTGTGACTCGCGCGCGAGTACGTACTGTGCATGCGTGCGTGTTAATTATATAATCAATCGTTAACTTTTTTTTTTTTTGAATTACCGGCCACAGCCTCTAGTCTACTCCAGCACTGTGGGGGCGTATACAGGCAAGGTGGGGCATGATCGATCGGAATTATGTGGAACGGGCGGGATTCGAAGGCGTGATTCTCATCGCAGGGCGATTCGAACACGGAAGGCATGAAATGAAAAGCGTGTATGATAACCACACCGCGGTTAACATTAATTCATGCATCAGCATATATATATGCGCAACTACAAATTATTCTCTAAATATATATGGTATATTTTAAACAGGATCGAATTGTGCGCATGCTAATTAAATTGGCTGTGGGATGGCGGGGTACACGCACAGTCTGGCCCAGGCTGGCCGGCGGAGCAGGGAGCAGCCGTACCGCGTGGCCTGCGCCGGAGAACTCCAGACGGGAGATCAGGCTAGAGCTCACGCGCGCATGCGCATGCGCAGCGCTGGCCTAGTGCCCGCTAGCTAGTAGCGCCAGTTTAAGCGCCCGGCGGCCGGCTACGTACTACGGATACTACTAAGTAGTCCGAAGCTCCGAGCGCCGCGGGCAGAGAGCAGTGAGCACTGAGCACTGAGCGCTCTGAAGTTCGCCGAGTCACGTTACTCACGTACAGAGCTGCTCGCATATCGGATCGACAGCGACGCGTGATTTTGCGCTCGCTTCGGTGTACTTCGGTACATGTGCAGCGGCAACCGATTGACTCGGCGTCGGTGAATCGGACCTCGTCGCGGCTCCCGAGCTCCCGTCGCGGCCGGGCTGCATATGCATGGACGCCTTCACCCGTCCACGTTAGCTCAGCGCTCACTCAAAACACCGCACCGCCGGCGCCCGGCCACTCAGGCGATGGCTGCAACAGCTGCGCGCGTATAGCGGCCATCTAGATCTGAGGAGCGTGCGCGCACATGGAGGATATGGATTTGGGGGGAGGGGACGCGGCGTGGTCCCCGCTGGACTCGAGCCTGCTGCTGGAGGCGATGCTGGAGGCTCCTGGAGCTACTCTCCCCAACGCGCCGCCTCCCGACGTCCCCTCCCTCCCCGAGCTCCCTCCCGTCGAGCTCGCCGAGCCGGCCGGCGCCGAGTCGGCCCGCCTCGTTTGCCGCGACTCCCTCGATCGGGTGCGGCCGGCGCCGGCGCCCCCCCCCCCCCCCCCCCCCCCGCCCCCCCGCCCGCGCGCGCCGGCCGACGCCGCGCAGGCCTTCCAGGCGGCCCTGCAGACGTGCTCCTCGCCGACGGGCACGCGCGAGTGGACGTGCGAGCAGATCTCCGACCGCCACGTCCAAGTCCACGTGCGCTGCCGGCCGGCGCCCGCCCCGCCGCGGCGCCTCCCCGGCCGGCGCCGAGCGCCCCGCCTCGCGCAGACGCGGGACACGAACGAGGGGACTACTTCTACTGCCGCTTTGAGGCGCAGGCGAGCGGGGGCGCGGGGCGGGGCGGGGCGGGGGCGGCGCGAGCGGGCGGGGCGGCGGGGCGCAGGTTCCCCCCGAGCTCGGCCTCGACGTCGACGCCGTCCTCTCCTTCCTCCGCCCCGGCGCCCGCGACTGGGCGCGCCCCGCCCCCTCCACCCGCCGCCGCCGCGGGGCCCTGACGCGCGAGCTTGCCGGCAGGACCCGCACAACATCCAGGAGGAGGCGGTCGACGTCAAGATCGCCGAGAGTGCGCCGTCGCCGCGCGCGGCGCGGCGTGGGGGCGCGCAGCTGAGCGGGCGGGGGGCGGCGGGGGGCCAGACACGACGCTGGTGCGGGCGGTGTACGAGGGCGTCGGGCGGTTCATCCTGGCGGAGTTCTGGACGCTGGACGGGCTCTTTCGGGGGCCGGCGGGGGCCGGAGCGCTCCTCGTCCGCACCAGCGCGCCGCGCCTCTGCCTCCCCCAGCTCGGCGTCCGCGTGCCCCCGGGCAGCGCCCGCCTCGTCAGTCGCGAGCTCCCCTGGTCCGCGTACTGGTGCGGCCACCCTTGCGCGCCCCCCCCGGGGGAGTGGGCGGGGGGCGACGGGGGCGGGGGCAGGGTGCGGGAGGTGGCGAGCCAGCGGGACCGCTTCGGGGAGCGGCGGGCGGTGCTCGTCACCTTCCTCTGCAAGGGCTGCCACGAGGGCTGGATGAACTTCAACTCCCTCGGTGCGCCCCCCGGCCCCGCCCCGCCGCCCCCGCCAGCCCCGCCCCCTCTTACCGCCCCGCCCCCCGCGCCGGCCCCGCAGTCTACCGCTACACCCGGAACGGTGCGCGCCGAGCCGGGGTCGGTCCGCTCTCGGCTGGGGCGGCTCAAGCGGGACGGGCGCAGTGTACCGGTCGTGGATCGCGCGCATCCTGCTGCGGAGCTTCCAGGGTCTCCTGGAGCGGCTCCGGCAGGCGGCTGCCCCCTGGGGCCCCGCCGCCGGCCTCGCCAGCGTCGGCGCCCTCGCCTGCCGCGCGGGGGCGCCCCCCGCCGAGCCCCGCCCCGACGCCGAGGGCGAGGGCGAGGGCGAGGGCGAGGGCGATGACGAGGGCGGAGGCAAGGCGGGGGCGGGGCCGGGGCGGAGCAGCGCGCTGCCGCGGAGCCCCTCGAGGAGGGCCTTTACGCGATGCTGTGGAGCAGTGAGCCCCCGCCGCCCGCCCGCCCGCCGGGGCCCGCTCGCGCCGCCCTGGGCCCCTGACGCCGGGGCCCGCAGTCCAGGAGGACGCGCTGAAGAAGCTGGCGGAGAAGGACGCCGCGATCGCCGAGCTTCGGGCGCAGCTCGAGGCCGCCAGGCGAGCGAGCGCCGCGCCCCGCGCCGCCCCGCCCGCCCCGCGCCGCGCCGCGCCGTGCCGCTGGCCGCGCCCGACGGGGCCGGCAGGCTGGACCGCGAGTCGGGGCGGGGCGAGCAGCCCGGAGAGCGCGTCGAGCTGCTCGGGGACCCTCAAGCGCCGCCGCCGCAGCACCGCCTCCGCCTCCGCATCCGCATCCGCCGCGAGCCCCGACGCATCGCCCCGCTCCCCGCCCCGCCGACGTCCGCCGCGCCCCGCCGCCCGCCCCCGCCCCGCCCGCCCCGCCCCGCGGCTGACCCCCTCCCGCAGAACTTCTTCGGCCTCGCCCCGCCCATGGCGCAGCGGCAGGCGGCCGGCCCGCCCACCTCGAGCTGCCGGCGCCGCTCGCACAGGTCGAGGTGCGCTCCAAATAGTAATCAAGCCTGCGCGTAGCGGGCGTCCGCATCCCGAACACATCTATCCGCTAGAGCGCTCCGTAGCCTCGGGGGCGGAGCAGTGGCTAGACGCGCCGCCGCCGCCGCCGCCGCCGCCGCCGCGTCGCCGACGCCGCGCGGCAGGGGCTGCGGGCGGTGAGGCGGCCAGCGTGGCGGGGAGCTCCCCCGCGGGTGCCGCCCGCCCTCGCAGCCGCCGAGCCCCGCCGTGGACCCCTGCCTGCTCCCCCCCGCCCCGTGCCCCCTCCCGCCCCGGCCCCGCCCCGGGCCCCCCTCTCGCCCTCCTACCCGAGGCCGGCTTTGCCCCGGGCCCCTTCCCCATAGCCGCCGCCGGGCAGGGCAATGGCAACTTCTACCCCCCCCGCCCCCCCAGCAGGAGGCCCCGCAGCCGCTGTACGTCCTCGAGGCAACGGGGTACCCCGCGTGGGCCGGGCTGCTCCCCCGCGCCCCGGGCCCCGCGGGCCAGCCCCGGGCCCCCGCCCAGCACCCCCCCCAGGGCGCCCCGCCTCCTCTTTCCGCCCTCAACCTCTCCGCGGCTCCTGGCGGCCCCGGCGGCCCGGGCCCGGGCCCCCTCTTCCTCCTCGCCCCCCCGGCCCCCTTCTCAAACTCCGGCGCACCGCCGCCTTACCCAGCTGCCTCCGCCCCGCCCCCTTACCCGCACCCCGGCAACCCCGCCCCGACTCCGCTCCCTATTCCCGGTGCTCAGGTGGCTACAGGCCCCTTGGGCCCTTACCGAGACCCCGGCGCCCCTGCCCCGTTCCCAAACCTCGGCGGCCCGGCCCCCTTCCCCAATCCTGGCGTGTCGGTCCCCTTCCCGAAACCCGACGCCCCTGCTTCTCAGCCAAACCCTGGCGCCGCAGCCCCGGCCCTCGTCTCGAACCCTGGCGCGTCCCGAGCCACGGGGCGGCAGGTGCAGCCGGCGCAACCCGCTGCCAACGCCGCCCAGCCCGCTGGCAACCCTGCCTTCAAGCGCATCGCCCCGCGCCCGGGCTCCGGCCCCGTCCGCTCCCTCGCGCGCCCGTCGGCAGCCTCGCGCCCGCGCCCCTTGCCCCGCCCCTGGCCTGGCCCTGCCAACGCCGCACCCGCCCCGGCACCTGCGCCCGTGGGCGCGCACGGGGCGGCCGCCCCCTTCGCGCCCGGCCCCTGGCCCCTCGAGCTCCCACCCGCGCCGCCCCTGCCTCCACGGCAGCTCGATCCGACGCGCCCTCAGTGGCAGTAGGTCGATTTCAGAGTCAACGAGTCCAACCAGCCCCATCAATGCTCAGAGTGTGCATTCGCCATAAGCTCTCCTCAGGAACCCTACTGGCAAATCACAACAATCAAATGACGATCGCGATACCGTAGTACGTCTCCACTAGATCGCGCACGCGGCGGGGGCCGGCGGGGCCCGGGGCGGTCAGAGGGGCCGGAGGAGGCGGAGGAAGAGGGCAGCGGAGGCGAGGCGCGAGGCCATGTCGACCCTGCGGTTGCGGAGGAGGGCGACTCATCAGCGCAGGGGGCGCCGGCGCGGGGGAAGCAGGCAGCAGGGGGCGCGCCGGTCGACGTCGTGGTTGCCCTCCACGAGGCCCCAGTCGGCGAGCTGGTGCTCCTCGTCGACGCGCGCCGCCGCCACCGCCTCGGGGATCCCCAGCGCCCCCGCCCGCACCGCCAGCGCCACCACCAGCGACTTCGCCCCCGCCGTCAGCGCCTCCAGGCCCTGCCCGCCCGCCCGCTCGCCCCGGCCGCGGCGGGAGGCGGCTGGGGGGGCGGGCGGCACGGCGAGGTTCCAGTCGTCGAGGGAGCGGAGGTGCCGCGCGACGCGCTCCACGAGCTCCGCCGGGTGGTCATCCGCGAAGAGCCCTGCCCCCGCCGCCGCCCCAGCTCAGCGGCCCCGGCGCGCGGGAGCCCCCGGGCGGGCGGCGCCGCACCGTGGGAGACGCTGAGGGGGACGCCGAACTCGCGGTTGAACCAGTCGACGAGGGGTCCAGCGCCGCCGCCTGCGCTCGCACGAGCTCCGCCGGCCCCGTCGCCCGCACGCTGCGCCCTCGCGCTCGGCGCGGGGGGCGGGGCGGGGCGGGGGGGGGGGGGGGGCGGTGGGGCGGGCGGGAGCGCACCAGGTGGCGTCGGTGCCGAGGAAGCGGATCATGTTCATGACCATCCGCTCGCGCTCGTACGCCACGTGGTCTACCGTCGTCGCTGCCAGCGACATCTGCCCCGCCGCCGCCGCCCCCGATCACGCGCCGCCGCCGCCGCCGCCCCGGCGCCGCCCCAACGGACCAGGGGCATGGAGACGGGCCGGACCCGCTCCGTCTGAGATTCCCACTCCATGGCGATCGCCATGGCGAGCGCTCGCGTCGGGAGCGCGAGCGTGTGCTTCTTCGGCGTCCGGATGGAGCGCCCGTCCAGCTTCACAAGGTACGACGGCGCTTCCCCGTGCGCGCCCTCTTCCACTGTGACGCCCTTGAAGAACCGCCTCGTCCCGCCGTCCGCGCGCACTGCACGCGCGTCGGCGGAGCGGGCAGGCGGGGTGCCACGGCAGGCGGCGAACCGCGATCGGTGTTCACGACGCCCTTCGCCGGCGCGGACTCGTTCGCCGCTGCAGTGCTGAGGAGGGATCGGACGAGGAGCTGGCTTTCACGGCGTACCGGCAGCGCGCGGGGTGCCGGCGCCGCAAGCGCCCGAACCGCCGCGCTCCCCTCGACGGCGCGCGCGGCCGAGCGGGCCACCTGCGCGGCCAGCAGATGCCTGGCAAGCATCGCTGGAGGCTGGAGGAGGCTGCGGCCGCTCCGCGTTTGACTTCAGCTTCGGAAACCTGTATCCCCCAAGAGCGCTGCGTCGGCTGCGACCAGCCCCGCTCCTGTTCCCGTTCGAGAGATCCGACCTGGCTGCGTTTATTGGTGCGCTCGACTCCGCGCGCCGCCGTCGATGTGATATAGCTGACGCGCCGAATCGAAGTGACCGTGCGGGGACGTCTGCCCGGATTTGGACGAGCGCATTCGCTATTCGGACCAGTGCGAGGACCTTTGCACTGCTCCCAGCCGCGATCGCCGCGGATCCGGATGGCTTCGAATTCTACACCCGCCCCGGCCGCGGCCAAGGTCCGCGTGGCGGTGGCCCAGCTGTGTGGTACACCGGACATGGACAAGAACTATGAGGTGCTATCCAACGAGGTGCTCCGCTCGCTCTGCAGACGCCGTGAGTTGCGGGGGCGCAGGTGGTGAAGCGCTTCTGCGCGGAGGCGAAGGAGAAGGGCGCCCAGCTCCTGTGCTTGCCCGAGGTGCGCGCCTGTTTCGCCTCTTTCTGCGTCCCGCGGCGACCCCGCTGCCGTGCACGCGCAGAACTTCTCGAGGATGGGCGGTGCGCAACCGGTCGCTGCACGCGTCCAGCGGTCCCCCGGGAAGCAGAAGCCCGCGCAGGCGACGAGGAGGGCCGCGCGGCGGACCCCTCAGCGCCCCCGCGCGCCGCCTTCTCGGAGGCTCTGGACGGGCCGCTCCTCCGACGGTCCGCCTTCGCCCCGCCCCGCCCCGCCGCGCCCCGCCGCGAGAGCCGCGGGCAGGTACCGGGACCTTGCGGCCCAGCACCGCCTCTGGCTCTCCCTGGGAGGCCCGCCCGCCCCCGGCCCGCCACGCCCCCGGCTGCGCCGCCCGTGAGCGGCCTGCCCCGCCCCACCCGCAGGCTTCCCGGAGACTTCGCCGGACCCCGCGGTGCCGCAGCCCCGCCTGACAGCCCGCCGGCGAGAGCATTTGACGTACAACGCGGCGCCTGCAGCGGCCGTACAACGCGCACGTGCTTGTGGACGACGCCGGCGCCGTCGTCGGCGCGCCCCGCCCCGCCCCGCCGCCCGCCGCCCGCCGCCCGCCGCCCGCCGCGCGCCGCGGGGCGAGCGGGGCGCAGCATCGTACCGAAAGATACACCTCTTTGACTGTCCCCTGACCGACCTCTTCGAGAGCAAGAAGCGCACGCCCGGCTCCGAGGCCCGCCCCGCCCCGCACCACCCAGGCGCTGCGGTGCCCGGCTGACCCGGCGGCCGCGGGGCAGCTGGTGCTGGCGGACTCTCCGGCGGGCCGCCTCGGACTATCCGTCTGCTACGATCTCCGCTTCCCGGCCCTCTACGCCGTGCCCGCCCGCCCCGCCCCGCCGGCCCCGCCCGCGCCCGCCCACGCCTACGCCCGGGCCGCCCCGCAGGCCCTCCGCCGCGCCGGCGCCCACGTCGTCCTCGTCCCCTCGGTGCGGCCGGCCCACCGGCCCGCGGCGCGGGGCCATGCGGTGCCGCCCCCGACCGGCTGGTGCGCAGGCGTTCACCCGCAAGACGGGCGAGGCGCACTGGGAGGCCCGCGCCGGCTCCCCGCGGCAGCCTTTCGCCGCCTCACGGGGCCGCAGACGCTCTTGCGGGCGCGCGCCATCGAGAACCAGGTGTACGTGATCGCCGCCGCGCAGGTGCACTCCTCCTCATGCGCTCGAGCTCCTCGGGCGCTCACGGCCGGGCGCCCCGCGCGATCGGGGTGCAGGGTGGGCGGCACAGCGCAACGCGGGAGTCGTGGGGCCATGCCATGGTTCGCCAAGCCCCGCGGGCGCAGGCCGAGCGCCGTCGACGTCGGACCCTGAGGCGCGCCGGTGCAGGTGGTGGACCCGTGGGGCCGTGTCCTGGTCGACCTTCAGGGCGAGGGCGTCGCCACCGCCGACATCGACTTCGACGCCCTCGCCCAGGCACGCGCGCCCCGCCGGCGCCGCCCTCCTTGCGTGCGCCCCTGCTCGACGTCCGGCACTGATCCGGGAGCTCGCGCGCGCGGGCGCGGCAGCTGCGGGCCAGCATGCCGGTGATGGAACACGCCCGCCCCGATGCCTACACGTCCGCGCCCCGCATCCACGCCGCCGGCCTCGCCCCGCGACTGTAGCTCTAGCGCTACGTATACATGTACCTGCATTTGCTCGCGATCAAATTGCAGCAGCGATTTCTCCCCGGGGCAAGGGGGGTACAGTTCGGGGAGATTTAGCGGAGCAGTTCTGATTGTGAGCGTCGCGCCTGTTCCTCGTCGGCATAGCTGCTGGAGCCGTAATGGCGTACATCGCTGGAGTTGCTGCCGTGGGCGCCCGCCGGACGGCCCCGGAGTCGATATCCCAGTCTGCCCAGATTCGTTCGGTGGATGTCGTCGCCCGCGTTCGGTTGGACCGGGCCGGCGGCCAGCGTCGTCATTTTATCATTCAGGAGGACCGGTCTTGGGCGGAGGCGCGCGGGTTCCGCGGCCAGTTCGCCGGGGCCGGTGTCCGCGCGGAGCGTCGCCAGCGGCAGCTCGCGGACGAGTCCTTGATTCGCTGCAACGCTGCTCAGTCTACTGGCGCTGCCTCAGTCGATGAGAGCACCGCTGTCTCTTCTAACGGGAACGGGAACGGGAACGGCTCGTGAGTCACTCCCCGCGCTCGGCCCCGCTCTGCCCCGGCGGCAGCTGACGAGTGCTGCCCCTCTCTTAATGTGCAGCGACGCTGCGTCCACCAGCTCGACGCCGCTCACCAAGATTGACAACCTTCTCCAGAACGATGAGAACCACCGCCCCAGCCTGGGCGAGCGCGCCCGCACCCTCGCAACCATCTGCAACCGCGGCACCCTGTGCTCTGCGTCTGCTCGCCACGGCGCGTGGCCGTTCGGCTCCGTGCGTGGACGCCGTGCGCTGAGTTCTTTTTTCTCACGCTAACGTCGATTACGTACAGCACGTCGACTACATTCTCGACGAGAAGGGGCGGCCGGTCTTCTACCTCAGCCACTTCGCCACGCACACGGCCAACCTGAAGGAGGACTCGCGCTGCAGTCTCTTCCTTCACCCCGAGGGCAACAAGTACAGCGCCCAGGCTGATGCTCGCGTCACCCTCATGGGCCGGTGCGCCGTGCTTGCTTCCTTCTCTTTCATTTAGATCTGTAACGCGTTTTCAGCTGCCACGAGGTGCCGGCGGAGGAGGTCGAGAGCCTGCGCTCTGAGTTCCTCATGGAACACCAGCACTACGCCGACGTCGTCAACTTCCAGGTGCCGGCGCTGTCTTACAAAGAGAGAGAATCTGTTGCTTACTCAGCAACGCTGCAGAACTTCAAGTTCTACCGCATGGAGGTCATGGAGGTCTACTTCGTCGCCGGCTTCGGCTCGGTGAGCCGCACCGCACCGCTCCTCTCCGCGCCCGGCTCTCGAGCAGCGACTGACGATGTTCTCCCCTAGACCGCCAAGTGGGTGTACAGCGCGGACTACGTGACGGCGGAGCCCGACTGCATGATGGAGGAGGGCCCGCGCATCGTCCAGGACTTCAACAAGGTTCGCCGCGCGGGGCGGAAGAACACACGCGCTGCTGCTGCTGCTGAGGCGGTTCGGCGCAGTCGCGGGTGGAGGACCTGCGGGCGATGGTGGAGACCTACGCGGAGATCAGCCTGGGCGCGGAGGACGCGGTCCGCATGAAGAGCATCGACCGCCTCGGCTTCGACGTGCGCATCGTGCAGCAGGAGGGCGTCACGGAAGTGCGCATCCCGTTCGACATGCCGCACGGCCGCTCGGTGGCGGAGCCCCTCGAGGCGCGCTCGGCGCTCTCGCACATGGCCCTCCAGGCCTGGGAGTCGCACCGCGGCATGGACGCCGGCACGGCAGCCGTGCGCCCCGCCGGCGGCAAGTTCGCGTGGGCCGAGGTGCCCGACGAGCGCATCAAGAACGAGAAGCGCAAGTCGCTGCAGCAGCTGATCGAGGACAAGATCGAGGAGATGATGGTGGACGAGGACGAGACGGCGAAGAAGGCCGTGCGCGACCGCCTCAAGCAGCTCGAGCAGGAGGACCCCTCTCTCTTCGAGGAGGAGGAGGAGTAGGCGCCGCCGCCCCGCCCGCGCCCCGCCGGCCCCGGCCCCGTTCCGCATACGTATCTCTGTATTCCGTCTAGGTCTTTTTGCGCCCTTTCAAGCTCGAAGGCTCGAGAGTATTGAGGCCTTCCACGCATCCAGTCATTGTAGGATGTTCATGTTATTCAAATAAGACAGACCGCATTTAGGACAGGAAAGCAGAGGGATCCGGAGGGGGGAGTCGGGGTTGGGCGTTGAACTTCGGAAAGGGCTGGTGGCGGGGCGGGGCGGGACGGGGTCACGGCGCGGCGCTCATGATCCTGCGGTACTCCATCTGGTGCTCGTACATCGCCTCGTACACCTTGTACTTGGCCTGCATGCGCACGCGCAGAGGGCGGACCTTAAAGAGGGGCCCGGGGGCGTGGAGCGGGGCGTGGCGGGGCGGGGCGGGGGCGGACCTCGTAGAAGGCGCGGAGGGCTGGGGAGGGGTCGGGCTCGACGACGGCCCCCGCCCCGCCCATGGCGCCCATGCTCGCGAGGAGGCCCCCGGGACCGTGCAGCCCCGCGGCGCTCGCCCCGAGCATCGCCCCGCCCAGGAGCACCGCGTCGGCCTCGCGCGGCAGCACCACGCGGCAGCGCGCCGCGTTCGCGTGCGCCGCGACGAACAGGGGCGACTTCGTGAGGCCCCCGCACATGAACACCTGCCCCGCCCGCTCGGCGGCCGCCTTCCGGGGGCGCAGGCTGGGGGAGGGGGCGGGGGGACCTGGGAGAGGCGGTGGCCGGCGGCGTTCATGGCGTCGAGGATGTGCCTCGTCTCGAGGGCGCAGGCCTGCAGGGTGGCGAGGTAGAGGAGCGCTGCGGGGCCGCAGCACGCGGGGTGAGCTGCGCTGCGCGCGGGCGCCGAGGCTCACGCGGGGCGCCTCACCGAGGTCGTCCAGGGAGCGCCCCAGGGTGAGCCCCGAGAGCATCCCCTTCAGGCTCGCGTCCGCCCGCGGCGAGCGGTTCCCGTGGAAGTCGGGGAAGACGTGCAGCTCGCGGGTGAGCAGGTGCACGCTGCCCCCGCACCGCGCCTCCCGCGCCGCCAGCGCCTCCAGACGCCCCTCCAGCACCGCGTACACGCTCCTGCCCGGGGGAGTGGGCGGGGGGCGGGGTCGGGGGGCGAGGGGCGGGGCCGGGGCCGGGGACACGTGGAGCGGGCGGCGGCGGCCTCCCTGAGCTCGCGGGAGGCGGCGTGGGACTCGAGGACGTGGTCGATGAGGCCGCCCGTCGCCGACTGGCCTCCCTCCGTGAGCCACATCCCCGGCACCATCGCGCTGAAGTAGGGCCCCCAGATGCGCGGCACGTACTTCGGCGCCCGCGAGACCGCCATGTGGCACGACGAGGTCCCGCACACCTGCCCCGCCCCGCCCGTCGGAGGGGCGGTGCGGCGCGGGGCGGTGCGGGGCGGGGCGCACGAGGACGAGGCGGGTCTCGAGCTCCTCCTGGGTGGGGGCGCGCCCCTCGAGGGGCGCCCCGATCACCCCGATGCCCCCGACGTGCGCGTCGATCGCCCTGCCGCCCCGTCCCCCTCGCACCCTCCCGCCCCGCCCGGGCGGGCGGGCGGGCGCACCCGACGGCGACGGCGACGCCGGGGGGCAGGCCGAGGTCGGCGGCGGCGGCGGCGCTGAGGCCGGCGCCGAGGGGCTCGCCCAGCGGCCGCACGACCTTCCCGATCCTGCGGAAGCCGTCCCGCGCGAGGTCCCCCAGCCCAATCGCCTCGAAGTAACCCCCGTCCCTGCCCGCCCGGCGTCGGCCCCAGGCCCCCGCCGACCCGGCGGGGCGAGGGCGGGGCGGCACCAGCCCTCCTCCTCGTGGCCCTGGTAGGTCCCTGGAGCAGGGCGGGGAGAGCTGTGAGGGGGCGGGGGGAGGTTCGGGCCCGGGGCGGACATTTGCAGACGGTGGTGCAGAGGGAGCGCGCCTCAGACGCCGTCGCCTTGTAGCTGCAGAAGTCCGCCAGGTCCATCCTGCCAGGCCCTCGCCCCCCGGCCCCGCGCGGAGGGCGGGGGCGGGGGCGGGCCGGCGCACCACTTGTCGACCCGCGCCCACTGCTGGGGCAGGTTCTCCTTCACCCAGCACATCTTGGGCGTCTCCATCTCGGGGCTCAGGGCGCCCCCGACGTACTTGAGGACGGCGTGCCCGCCGGCGTTGATGCGCTCCGACTGCGCGGTGGCGCGGTGGTCCATCCAGAGGATCACGTTGCGCTGCGGGTCCCCGCAGAGGCTCAGGCTCACGGGCCCGTCGCCCGAGTCCAGCGCCACCAGGCTGCATGTGGCGTCGAAGCCTAGACCCTTGATCTGTACACGCGCAAAGGGGTCAGAGCTTATCGGCCCGGGCGGGAGGTCGAAGATATAGATCTAGCTTTGTTCCGGGCGCACTTGCTCCGGCGCCACGCCGGCGTCCCGAACCACCGCGCGCACGCACGCGCAGATTTGCGCCCAGATGTCCTCCTGCGGAGCGCGCGGCGGGTCAGACTTGTCCGGCGGCGCGCGCGGCGGCCCGGTCCAGCGGCGCGGCGGGAGAGCCGGCGGAGCGCACGCTCGACTGCTCATAGTTGTCGGGGTGACCTTCCGTGCGGAATATCTGCGCGCGGCGCGTCCACAATCGTTAGCTAAGCGCGCGGTTCGCGCGGCCCACGCGTACGGCCGCAGTTAGCGGGGGCGTGCGCGCGGGTGCGCGAGGCACGATTGAACGATCGGCCGATCTTTCTCGACCTTATGCTAGACGGAGGGGAGCGATCGGACGCCGCCGGGCCGGGGGCACGCGCCTTGATTGGCTCGACGTGGGAGGCGAGGAGCCGGCCGGCGCTGGTGAAGAGGCCCGCCCGAGCTGACGTAGTTCCCACGTCAACGCCGATAACAAACTCGTCGGCCGCCATCGAGGCGCGGCGGGATGAGCTCTACCCCTGTGACTTTTTTTCAAACTGTTGTGCAGCTGCGAGCGCGCAGTCAACGCCGAGCAGCTGCGGGAGCGGAGCGCGCATTAGCTGGGCGGAGCAATTACACGCCAACCATGCCGAGCGACCAGCCGCTTCAGGGCGCTGGGGCGAGCGAGCGGCCGCATACGCCTCGGGGCAGCGATGCGGAGCCCAGCGATCGGCCTCCGCGGGACGGTACTGCTGAGCTTAGCGGAGACCAGCAGCGGGGAGGCGCTCCGGAGGCGAGCGATCAAGCGCCCAAATATCGCCCGGGTCGCAAGCCGCCGCAGAACCCCGTATTTGGAATTGTTCTGTTAGATGACGACTATCTGGTCAGGCCGCGCGCGTGCGCGCCCCTGGTGGAGCGTCGGATCTGACGCACTCGAGCTCGCATCGCTGCAGGTCACGAACAAGCCCGCGGACGTTCGAATAGATGGCGAGTAACGCTATTAAGTTACATTAATTAGCCTATTAGCGCCAGTAACGTCTGTGTGGCACAGGCGAGTACCCGGACATGTACACGCTCATCAAGGTGCGACCGCGCCGCACGCGCCCCGCGCCTGCCTGATCGCGGTGCGCGCGGGGGAGCAGCGGCAGCTGCCGGACGTGGACATCAAGCAGGTGAGGCTGTGCCACCAGCTGGACTACGCAACCTCGGGCATCCTCCTCTTCGGCCGCTCTCGCAAGGCCGCCGGCGAGGCGCAGCAGGCCTTCGAGAGGCGCCGGACCAAGAAGAAGTACCTCGGTGCGCCAAGTGCTGCTGCACGCCCTGCGCCGCCCTCCCCTCGGACTGCAGCTGACGGGCGTCGCAGCCGTCCTGCGGGGCCACGTGGAGGAGGACACGATGGTCATCAAGTGCGGCCACCGCGCGCGCCGTTGTCTGCGAAGATGCCTCACGCGCCGCCGGGCGGGCAGCGCCCCGATCGCGGACAACCCGAACGACAAGGACCAGTTCCGAATGATCGTCGGCACCGCCGAGGTCCCGGGGAAGGTGCCCCCCCGCGCCCCTCTCGCCCCGCGCCCCTCTCGCCCCGCGCCCCTCTCGCCCCGCGCCGCCCCTAGGGCCCAAGATCGGCCGCAGTCTGCGGAGACGGCGCTGACGGTGCTGGAGAGGGGCACCTTCCGCGGCGCCCCCGCCACGCGCGTCCTGCTCGAGCCTCACACCGGCGCGCCCCGCCCTCCGCACCACCCCTCGCAGCGGCGCTGACGCTCTCCTCAGGGCGGAGGCACCAGCTGCGGGTGCACATGCTGCACATTGGGCACCCGGTTCGCAAGCCTGCTGTTTCAACCTGCCTCGCTGAGTGGGGGGGGCGTGGGCAGATCGTTGGCGACGCGACGTACACGGACGACCGGACGACGGAGCGCATGTTCCTCCACGCGTGGCAGCGTGAGCGCTGGCGGACCCTCCCCGTGCTCTCATCCCGCCCAACGCGCCCCGCTGCGGGCAGTGACGGTCCCCATGGCGAAGCGGGAGCTCGTGCTGAGCACGCCCGACCCCTTTGAGCACGCCCTGGACCGTCCGACGCCGCCGGCCGCCGGCCCATCTGCAGCTGGGGCGGCCGAACCCTGCACGCCGCCGGCGCCGGCGGAGGCGGAGGCGGAGGCGGAGGTGAACATGCGAAAGGTACCCGACCCGCAGGAGGCGGAAGCGGGGCGGCAGTCCTTTCTTCAGGCGCTCTGGGGCGCGTGGCGGGGGGCCGTGTCGCGCGTGTGCACCGCCGTCAGGTAGCGCGCCTACACGTTAATCGATTTTGCTCGCCGGCGCATTTTCGCAACGTCGGGAACTCGACGTGAAGCCTCGGTGAACTGACGGGTGAACCCGGTGATTCGGCGGTGAAGAAGAGGGGGGTACCGTGCGAGCGCAGTGTGCAGCTCCCGTCGGGCGCGCGCGGGGGCAAGAGCTGTCGCTCGAAATCGATTGTGATTGAACCCTTGGAATCTAGCTTGCAGTCACGAGGCTAACGGCTGACAGGCGGGTTGTCAGCCTATTAAGAGCTCGAGCATGCTGCCAGCGATCGATGACTGGCGGCAGCTGCGTCGCTCGCACGACCCGCAGCTAAGCCACGCGCCGCCGGTTTCGGAGCAGCCGCGGCGGCGCGGCAAACAAGAGTACTTCAAGCAGATTCGAGAGCTGGAGATTCGCCGATCCAACCAGTACCTGGTGGACCGCCTCTATGTGCGAGGCACTGCGAGCGCCCTATATGAGCTCCGAGCTGTCTTCCGAGCGCCCCGGCTGACCTCTCCGCGCCAGGACATCGCCACGAAGCCGATCCGAGTCCCCCCGCCCGCGCCCCCTCAAAGGAGGCCAGGTCCGCATCGCTCCGGCCCTCCAGCACCTTCCATCGCTCGTCTGTCAGCTGGAGACCTTGCTGCTGCAGGCGTGCACGAGTCGGGGCGGAAGAAGTGGATGCGGCAGATCCAGGTGGAGAACGCGTCCATGCTCCGGCGCATCGTGGAGGGTTCGCTGCGCCTCGAGCTCGGGACCTCGCCTCGCCTCGCGCGCGCGCCCCTCGCCGACCCTCGCGCCCCGCGCCGCAGCCAAGCCGACGTACTCCAACGTGGTCATGAAATATGAGTTCAAAGAGGCCAAGAAGCACAGAAAGAACGCGAGCAACTTCCGCCCCGACCCCAACTTCGTCGCTGAGAGGCGCGCCCGCGCGCTGCTGCTGCCGCCGCCCGCCCGCCCCGCCGGCCGCTCAGGGCGCGAGCAGGTCGCCGCGGAACCTGCCGCCGCTGCGGCCGCAGTACTTCCAGATCTCGCCGAAGACGCCGGAGGACGAGCCGGAGTACGGCGAGGGGATCCCGGAGGGCGAGGAGGGCGACGAGGAGCCGCCGCAGCACCGCTCCCACTCGGAGCCGCAGGCGGGGCCGGCCGGGCGCGTGGGGCCGGCAGGCGCGGCGGACCTCAGCCGCTCGCACCCGGGGCGGGGGCAGGCGATGGGCTTCGAGGAGATGCACGCGCACGCGCCGCCGGAGGAGGCGCACGAGCACGGGCCCGCGCACGAGCCGGCGGCCCCGCCCCGCGCCCCGCGCCCCGACGCCGCCTCCTCCAGCTTCGAGGTCCCCCCGGCGGCCCCGGCCCGGCCCGTCGCCCCCGCCCGAGCGCCCTGACCTCGCGCGCCACGCAGGCGATGCACGCGCACATGCCGCCGCCAGAGCGCGACGCCGCCGCCGCCTCCTTCGAGGCGATGCACGCCCACCCCGAGCACCTCGACGCCCCGCTCCCCTCCCAGCCCGACCCCGACCCCGCCCACGCGGCCGAGACCCCGGCGCGCCGCGGCAGCCACGGCTCCGGCAGCCGCGCCTTCGGCGGCCAGGGGTCCGCGGCGCCCTCGCCCGCGCCGCGCGGCTCGGCAGCGGCCTCCCCTGCACCGCGCGGCTCGGCCGCTGGTTCGCCGGCGCCGCACGGGCCGATGGCGAGCGCCTCGCCCGCGGCACCGTCGCCGACGAACCGGCGACCGGGCCCGTTCGGGGCGTCGGGGAGCGAGGAGTGGGCGGCGGCGGTGGCGCAGTTCGGCGGCGGGGCGGGGGCGCAAGCGGGCCAGGAGCGCGAGCGCGAGGGGCACCCGTCGCCGGTCCCCGAGGAGGAGGAGGGGGCGCCGCCACAGGAGGAAGAGCCCGTGCAGAGCACGGCCTACGTGCAGGACTTCGGCCACCTCGAGGACAAGAGGGCCGAGCCTGCCGAGTGGTGACGCCGCCAGCTGCACAGCTCCTGGCTTCATCGAAATCATACAATACCTAGTGCCTAGTGCCGGCCCCTCCCCTTGGGACCCCCGCCAGCTGTATCCGATGATTCACAACGCGTCCTGTACATGTATCTGATGATTCACACTGTGACAACAGCTGCGGCTGTGGGCCAACGACTGCGAACGAAGTGGTCCCTGTATCCCTTCGCTGCTGCAGTGGTAGCGGCCATCGATATCGATCTGCGGCGCGCCGCGCCTCGATGGAGATCGAGCACGCGCTCGTCAAAGTGCCGCACGAGGCTGCGCTGAAGGCAATCAAGGCGGGCGAGAAGGCCCTCGACAAGGAGCTCAACCACGTCCTCACGGTCGTCAACGACCTCGGGCACAAGCCAGTGACACCGGAGGAGGCCCGCGCGTCGCTCGACGGCCTCGTCCACCGCCTGCACGGCTTGAAGCGCAAGGTCCGCCCGCCCGCCGTACAGGATCGCAGGATCTCCGCGCGCCTGCTGACGGCGCTGCCGCTGCCATCCAGCTCGAGGATAATAGGAAACAAGGCGATGGTTGCATGCAAAAGTGCAGAACGCGCGTCGAGCACTTGAGACAGCTCGAGGCCGCGGCGAAGACGGGCGGGGACGCCGCTGCCCGCCTGAACGTTACGCGTCTGGATCGCATCCTCGTAGACCACATGCTGCGCGAGGGCTTCTACACGTCGGCGCAGCTGCTCGCCAAGGAGGGCGGCATCGCCGTGCGCCCGCGGCTCCCTCCGATGACCGCCGCCCTGCCTGAGCGCGGCGCAGGAACTGGTCGACGTCGAGATCTTTCTCGCCTCGAAGAAAGTCATAGAATCGCTGAAGAGGCACGAGTGCGATGCGGCGCTGGCCTGGTGCTCTGAGAACAAGGCGAAGCTGAAGCGCATCAAGGTCCGGCGCCTGGGGCGTCCCAGGGCGCCGCGGCGGCGCGCTCACGCGCGCGGCAGAGCAACCTGGAGTTCAGGTTAAGGCTGCAGGAGTACGTGGAGCTGCTGCGGGCGGGGAGGCTGATGGATGCGATCGCGTACTCGCGGAAGCACCTCGCGCCCTCAGCGGGGACGTACATGAAGGAGATCCAGCAGGCGATGGCCGCCCTCGCATTTCTGCGCGACCCGCACAACTCCCAGTACGCGGTGCGCCCTCCCGTACCCCGCGAGCGAGCGAGCGAGCGGCGGCGGGCGCGGGGCGAGGGCGCGCCTGAGGCGGGCGGGGGCGCAGTTCCTGTTCGAGGAGGGGCGGTGGGGGGAGCTGGTGGGGGAGTTCAAGCGGGACATGTACCAGCTGCACAGCCTCCCCACCGACTCCCTCCTCTCCATCACCCTCCAGGCCGGCCTCTCCTCCCTCAAGACCCCGTCCGCCCCGCCCCGCCCCGCCCGGGCGCCCCCGGCCCCAGCGCGCGCAGCCCCCGACGCGGCGCGCAGGATGTGCTACCAGGAGGAGAACAAGAACGGGAACTGCCCGGTCTGCCAGGACCCGATGAACCGCCTCGCCGAGAAGTGCGCCCCGTCGCCGTCGCGCGATTGCACTTCTCCCCGCGCCGGCCTGAGCGGGGCGCAGGCTGCCCTTCTCGCACCACATCCACTCGAGCCTGGTGTGCCGGATCACGGGGGAGGTGATGGACGAGCACAACCCGCCCGTGGTGCTGCCCAACGGCCACGTCTACTCCCGCGTCGCCGTCGAGGAGATGGCCGCCGCCTCGGACGGCGTCGTCACCTGCCCCCGCACCGGCGCCCCCTTCCGCATCGAGCAGGTCAGGAAGGTCTTCATCAGCTAGCCCCGCGCCCCGCCCCGCCCCGCCCCGTCGCCCCTGTACCATACACGCCTGTACATACACACACCTGCACAGCCGCGTCGTCTACGCGCCCCCCGCGAAGACGTGCACGCAGCCATCCGCCGTCCCGACGACGAGCGCGTCGCCCCGGGAGCGCGGGCCCCCCGCCAGCCAGCACAGGGAGGTGACGCCAGCGGCGGCGGCTGGGGCGGGGCAGGGCGGGGCGGAGGCGTCGTGGGGGCGCCAGGCAGCGATGCTCCCGTCGGGGCGGCCGAGGAAGAGGGACGGCGGGGCGGGGCCGCGGAGGGGGCCGAGGGCGAGGGCAGAACAGGGCGGGCCGGGGCAGGAGGCGACGGGTACGAGGGCGCCCTCCTCGTCGAGGACGGAGAGGGAGGCGGCGGGGCCGGGGCCGGCGGAGGCGGCGGTGGCGATGAAGAGGGGCGGCTCGGCGTCGGGGTCGTCGGGGCGGGTGGGCGGCGCGAGGAGGGCGACGTGGCGCACGCGGAGGGGCAGCGCGACGACCCGCAGCAGCGCGCTCGCCTCGTAGTCCCTGCGGCGCGCCTCGGCGGGGAGCAGCGGGGCCAGAGGGGTACCGCGCTACCAGAAGCAGAGGCGGAGGCCACCGGCGACGCCGGCGACGACGGGCGGGCGGGCGCCGTCGGTGGGGTACCCCTGCGGGAGCTCCAGCGGTGCCACGGCCCTCCCGGCAGACTCGTGGGTCAGCGGGGCTGCGGGGAGCTCGAGCGGCTCCGGTTGAGGCCTGGGGGTACGGTGAGGGGTAGGCGGAGGGAGATCGACGGGGGTACAGGGGCACCCGGAGAGGCTCCAGCGCAACACGGACCCGTCCTCGTGGCCCGTGAGGAATACTCCTGCGCGGCCTGCATTAAGCAAAGTCGTAGCGCATGTTTGGGTCTTGAAAGCGCACGTTCAGGTCTTGAAGGGTGCGGAGGCACGAAGAGGGCGGAGGTGAAGGGGGAGCCGCTGGGGGGGAGGAACGAGACCGACGGCTGCCCATCGGAGACGCTGAAGACGCCGCCTCGCACCCGGGGCCTGGCCGGGGCGCTGCGGGTGAGCGCGAGGCCAGAGCCAAGCCTGGAAATCTGGGCTCGCGTTGCGCACTCCAAACAACCCGAGGAGAAGGAGCCGACGACGAGCACGGATTCGCCCGACGCGTCGGCGAAGTCGCAGGCTTCGAAAGAAGCGGTCTGGCGGTGCGGTCAACTGTGGGGCGCGGAAGGAGGGACGAGCAGGAAGGCGCACCTTCCCCGCGGCCTGCTCGCCAATCACACAGCACAGCCGGAACGCGTCGTCAGCGGCCTCCCAAACGGTTACGGCGCTCCTGCTCATCACGGCGACCCTCGCACTGCCGGCGCCGGCGCTCGAGCTCGCTCGAACGAGCAAAACTGGGCCCGGGTGGCGGAGGCATGCAACAAGGCTAGAGCTCGCCGTGCACGCGCCCCCAACCGCTGACGATTCGCCCGCCTCACCGCACGATGGCTGCTCGCTGGGTGGCTGCTGCGACTGCGACGCCTCCAGACATGTTTGCGAGCAGCCGGCCTCGCTCCGAGTGCGCTTCGAGGCGCTTCTCTTGCGCAAGATCTCTTTTTGGCGCCGCATCTCCGCCAGCCTCGCTAAACGTGCCTGCAGCTCGAGCTCCTGCAGCTGCCGATTTTGAACCGGATCAAATTTGAGTCTGAAGCGCGTGCGCGACGCTCACCTTCACATCGGCTTGAATTGACGCTGGGGGCGCGCTCATCGGTCCAGATGAGAGTTTGAGCAGGCGCAGCCTGAGTTGCCGCCGACTTGCCAGGGTATCGATATTCAGGCGGGCTCAAGCGGCGAATTCAAGGAACTCTGCTGACTCTGCTGATTTCAAGGAGCTCTGCAGCTCTCTAAAATGTCCTAGTGCATCCTCAGCATGCAGCTCGCTCGCGGCGAGCTGCACGAGCCCGGCGCCGTCCGCCAACGCTCCTGGCGGCGCGCCGCGCTCGCGTGCGCCCTCGTCACCGCGGCCGCGATGGTTGTGGCTGTGGCTGTCGCGGCGACTCGAACGCCGGGCGCGCCGGCGCCTGCCCCTCAGCCACTTTACGTTGTCGTGGATACGGACGCCGGCATCGATGATCTGACGGCGCTGGCGATGGTCCTCTCTGCCGAGGCGGCTGGTGTGTCTGCGCTCGGGGGGCGACCGCTTAAGCTGCACGCCGTGTCAATCGTGGACGGGTTGGCGCACGTACAAGCGGGCGCCTCGAACGTGGCCAAGCTCCTTGAGAAGGTGCGGTGCTCGAGCTCGAATGCGCGCGCCCACGGCCCCGCGCTGAGCTCGAGACAGGCGGGCCGCGCAGACGTTCCCGTGTTCTTCGGCGAGGAGAGGGGCGCGGCGGGCCACGCCTTCCCCGCCGCGTGGCGAGCCGACGCGGACGCTGCTGCCGGCTTCTCCTTCGGGCCGGGCGCCCCCGCGCGGGCGCCGCAGCCGGGGGCGCAGGCGGCGCTGGCGGCGCTACTGGCGGCCCCGCCCGCAGGCCCGGGATCCCTCTTTCTCCTCTGCCTGGGGCCCCTTACGAACGTCGCGGCGGCCCTGTCGCTTGCCTCCCCCGCGGCGTCCTCCTCGGCCCTCGCGGGCGTGCTGGTGATGGGCGGGGCTATGGGCCCGGCGCCGCAGGGGGCGGCCCCCTTCCCCAACAACGCCAGCGAGTGGAACTTCTGGGTGGACCCGGCGGCTGCCGCCTCCGTGCTCGCCGCCCCCGTCGCCGCCCCCCTTTCCCTCTACCTCGCGGACGCGGCGCTTCCCTGCTCGGACCCCGCCCTCGCGCCCCTCCCCGCCTCGCCCGTCCCGCCCTCTGCTCGCGCCCCGGGCCGCTTCATCACCGAGGGTGCGTGTGCCTCCATCGCCTCAAATTGTACCCCTTTCGACCCGCCCGCAGGGCTCCGCGCTCTGTGCGGGGGACAGGACGGTGAGGCGCCCCGCCCGGCGCTCCCCGGCCCGCCTGCTCTGACCCCGCCGCCGGGCGCGCAGGAATGCTCTACGACCCGAGCGCGGCGGGGGCGCTGCTGGAGCCCTCCCTCGCGGCCTGGCGCCCCGGCCGCTTCCGGAGCGTCGCGGAGGCGGGCTCGCCCCGGGCCGGGGCCCTCGAGGAGGTCCCCGGGGAGGCCCCCGCGCCGGCGTGGGCGATGCGCGCCCCCACGTCCGCCTCGGGGGCCGCCCTCGCCGCCCTCCTCCGCCGCCTCGCCGGGCCCGCCTGACCTCGGCCCACGCACTGCCCGCCCGTTTGGAGCGCGACTCTGCATTGTGTGCAAATAGAGGGCGAGCCTGCAGCGCCGAGGCGCGCTGCGGGGTCACCAGTCGCCGCCGCCGCCGCCGCCGCCGCTGCTCGAGCCGCCGCCGAAGCCGCCGAAGTCGCTCCAGCCGCTGCTGCTGCTGCGCTTCGACTCGTCGGGCGAGGGGCTCGGCGAGGGGCTCCCGCCCCACCCTGCGGGTGCGTCACGCCCCACGCGGCGCGGCAGACTCAGGAGAGCGGCCGGGGCGCACGGCGCGGGTTGTACGTGTAGCTGTGCGGGGCCATCCACTGGTAGAAGCCGCGCCGCCGCCGTCTCCCCCGGGCCCAGCGCCAGGCGCCGAACGCGGCCTCCTCCTCGTCCGCATCTCTCGCTTCGGCGAGAACGTAGCGCGTGACCGCCTCCTCCCAGGCCGACGGCTCCCCGGGCGCCGGTAGCACCGCCGCGTACCGCCTGCCGAGCCGGCGGGCGGCCGCCCTCAGGTACTCGTCCGTCGCGACGGCGGCGGCGGCGCGGCGGGCGGCCCCGCGGGGCAGGCCGTGCGCCCCCGTGAGCGGAACCCAGCGGGCGGCGGCGGGGGCGCCAGGGGCGGTCGGCGCGCCGCAGACGGGGCAGGCGGCGCTGTGGCCGCCCTGCGCGAGGCAGCGGGGGTGGAAGTTGTGGCCGCAGGGGAGGAGCCCGTCGGAGTGCCGCCCCGCCGCCTCGAAGCAGAGGGCGCAGAGGGCGCCCGTGTGGCCGGGCTCCCCCCGCAGGCGCCGCAGCTCCCGCAGCGCCGCCCTCGCCTCCTGCTCCCGCCCCTTCCGCCGCGCCCCGGCGTACCGCGAGGCCAGCAGCGCCGTGACCGCCGCCGCGACGACCAGCGGGCCCGAGCGGCTTCCCCGCTGCGCCCCCGCGCTGCTCGGGCACAGCCGCCGCTGGATCCCTTCCGCTGCGAGGCCGGCTCGGCGGCCGCGGGGCGGGGCGGGGCGGCCGGCGGGAGGCGAGCAGAGGCGGACCGATGTGGACGAGGGCGGCTCCGTGGTCGCCGGCTCGCAGCAGCGGCCGCGCCGACTCGACGATCCAGGCGCACTGCTGGTCCGAGAGCTCCCGCCGTACTGCCGCACCTGCAGCGGGTGAGGGGCAGGGGGCGGGCAAGGGCGGGGGCGGGCCGCGCCCGTGGAGATGTGCACGCGGCGGTCCTCGGCGCTGAAGAGAACGAGCACGCCGTCCCCCTTGCCGGCGTGCCCCACCCCCCACCTGGCCCCGCCCGCCGTCGCCCGGCCCGCGAGCTCGGCCCGGCCCGGCGCCGCGCACCGGTCGTGGAGGCGCCTGGCCGCCCGCGCGGCCTCCTCCGCCGTCGCCCGCTCCCCCGACGCGCCGATGGCCCTCACGACCGCGTACCCGATCTGCAGTGAAGCGTCGGCCGCGCCGTGCCCGGCCGCGCGCGCGGGGGGAGGGGGGGGGGGGGGGGGGGGGGGGGGAGGGGAGGGGGGGGGGGGGGGGCGGAGCTCGATGGGGAGGAGCCGGACCTGGTGGCCCCGCTCCTGCTCGAGTTGGCGGGCGATGGCCTCGAGCCTCTCCGCCGCGTCCTCCGACAGCACGCCGTCTGCGTTGCACACGCACGACCTGCGCCCGCGCTCGCGTCGCCCGGGGGCCGCGGGGCCGGGCGACGGATCGGGGAGAGGGCAGACCTCCGGGGGCGCTTGCACGCGCGCCACTGCCGTGCGGGATTCGGAGTCTCCTCCGCGTTCAAGCGGAGCGCGCCGTGCGTATCCTGCACCCGGGGCGCGGCCTCCTGCAGCGGCTCCGCGGCCGGGGCTGACCTCGGCACTGTGGCGAGCTGGCTTCCATACGCGGCGCACGGAGCGCGCAGCGACAGCGCGACGGCGAGGACCACCAGCGTAGCGGCACGGGCTAACCGTCCCAGCACGCTGCGGAGGAACACTAGGACCGCTTTGATGCAGCTGGCGCCCCACCGCCCGCTGGCGGAGCAGCTGGGCTTCTCCGGTGGCAGCCGCTTGCGCTGCTTAAAGCCTGCGCTTCCATGCGCCCCTCCGCAGTTGACGTTCACACTCGCGTACGAACCCGGCCGGCCGCGTACGATTGGCGCTAGTCGACGGATCGGGTGAACGGCGAAGGACCGGGTGCGGCCAAGTCGTAGACTAGGACCGCAACGTGCGGCGGGTTGGAACGCTGGCAGCGCCGCGCTAGCTAACGACAGCGGAGAGCAGCTGCTCAGCCGAGATGTCGGTGCGGTCGGGGCTGTGCATACTGCTGAATATTCGCACGGCCAGATCAAGGTTGCGACGAACGACGTCGACGCCATGCCGCTCGACTCGATGATCAGAGACAGCGGCAGAGGGGGATAGAATTTGAAGGGGAGTACAGGTGCATCAAACAACTTAGCTCCGATCCTTAGCTCTGCACTGAACAAACACAACTACAAGGCCGCGCATCTACTTTACTCTAAGACGTCCCTTGAATCCGCGGCGGGCCAGCTCGGCAAACGGCGCCGCCGCGCCGGCCGTTCGTCTCCAGCCGGGCTGCTTCCAGTAGTAAATTATTCGACGCGCAAATTCTTTCGGATGATCACAACAGGCTGCAGCGTTCTGCAGGTCGCAGTTGGCATGGCGTCACGGTGCTGCGCATAGCCCAGACATTCGCGGGCAGGCCCCAGCTTTGGTGGCAACATTCACATCGCCATCTCGTCACTTCGAATCGATGGCGCACCTTCGATGATGCCATCCCTGTACTTCGAGAAACATGCAGGCCGCAGACAGAACGTCTACAAGCTAGACGGATCTCAACTTTGGGGCTCCAGTTCGTGGGATTGGACCACGAGGGGCGCCCAGCCCGCCATCCACCGCCGGAGCGGCTTCGGTCGGCCGAGCACGGAAAGGCCCCCTTGAGGGAGGGAGTACGCCCCCCCCGGCAGCTTGATGCAGTGCCGAAGATTGCAGCACCGGTGGATCGGGAGGCGACGGCCCCCCGCGGGCGGAAGGTGCCCGCGGGGGGAAGCCTGCGCGGTACGTTGTCACTGGGGATCCGAATACGGAACAAGGGGATCTCGTCCTTAATTCTCCGTGGGGCGTATATATCTCTCCTATCTATAGATCTATGCCATCCCTGGGCGTAGGCCCGTACGCTCTGCTGGCGCTTTTCGCAATTCAGATAGCGGTGATTCAGGCGCCCCCGCCGCCCCCTCCTGGGGGGACTGCGCCTCCCCCGCCCCCGACCGATGGTGCGCTGCGTGAAATTAAACGTTGTGCCCTTTCTCAACTAACGAGGCGCATGCGGCACAGGGCCCCCGCCGCCGCCGCTTGACGGCTCGGCCCCGCCACCGCCGCAGCCGACGCAGGCGCCGAACGCGACGGCGCCAAACGCGACGACGACCTCGAGCGGGCCCCCGCCCCCGCCGCCGGGCAACGCGACCGGGAGTCCGCCGCCGCCCCCGCCCGGCAGCAGCACAGGCGATCAGCCGCCGCCCCCGCCGTCGGGCAGCGGCACAGGCGATCAGCCGCCGCCGCCCTCATTGAACAGCACAGGCGATCAGCCGCCGCCCCCGCCCGGCAGCGGCACAGGCGATCAGCCGCCGCCCCCCTCCGGCAGCAGCACAGCCGATCAGCCCCCGCCCCCTTCGTTGGGCAGCAGCCCAGGTGGTCCGCCGCCCCCGCCGTCAGGGAGCAGCGAAGGAAGTCGGCCACCGCCACCAAACGGGGCTGGGGGATTGCCGCCGCCCGCCAACGCGACGGGAGGTCCACCGCCACCAGCCGGTGCGGGCGGCAGCGGGTCGCGCGGCGCTGCGGCCCTCCCCGCGGGGGCCAGCGCCGCCGCCGGCGCCACCGGCTCTTCGACCGCCAGCGCCTACGGTGCGAGCGCCAGCTCCGAGACCTCCTCCGCCGCCGCTGGCTCGTCCCAGACGGGCGCCGAGGTGCTTTCGGCGCAGTTGTTCGCCCCTCGAAGCGTCGGGCGCTGAGCCGGCGGCGCAGGTGGCGAAGGGCGCGCAGCAGGAGGAGGCGGCGGCCGCCGCTGCTGCCGCGCAGCCCGCCGCTACCACCAACATCAGCGTGCGTGCTCCTCGGCCCCCCTGGCCCTCGTCCCTCGTGCGCGCGAGCGGGGGCCTCACGGGGGGCGGGCAGACGGTGGCGGCGATCGCGGCCTCCGCGGAGGTGGCCCTGGCGGTGACCATCGCCGGCGTCTCGTACGTCCTCGTCCGCCGCGGGTGCGCCCCGGCGGGAGCCCCGGGGGAGCCCTCCCCCGCCTTCCCCGGGAGAGCGCGTTGACGCCCCCGTCGCAGCCGTGTCGGCTTGAGCACCGTGCCGGTGGTGGGCGCCGAGACCGGCGGTGCGCACCCCGGCGCCACGGCCCGGCAGACCGCACCTCCCCCCTCACCGTCCACTGCAGCCGTGGTAAAGATCAAGTCGGCGGGCAAAATCCACCCCTCGGTGCGCCCTGCCGCCCGCCGCGCCGCGCCGCCCTCTCCCGGCTCGCCCGTGACGCGCGGCGGTGGGTAGCAGTGCCCGGAGGGGCTGAGCGGGAACGCGCTGACGAGCCCCTGTATCTCCGACCCCTCCTCCACGGGGTCCCGCCTGGAGGTCGCCCACGCGTGACCCCCGAGGCCCCATGGCCGCCCACACGTGACCCCGCTCGAGCTCCGCCCCATGGCCAGCCCTCACCGGGCGCCCGACGAGCCTCCCCTCGGCCCGGCCTGTGCCGGCCGGCTGGAGCCTTCGGCAACCTTTCTTGCCGCTTTGTGCTTGCATCTTGCAGTTAGATGGTTAGGTTCCGAAGTTCTAGCCGATTCAGTTCGCTGTGTATTTGCTCCTGTTCCCGATTCGTGCGCCGTCTTACAGATTTTCATTGGTAAAGAGATTACGATTGTTGCAAAGATTAGGTTTTCAGAGATCTGACTGTACACTGAATGCATACTTCACGGTTGCGCTCAGCCAGCTGGCAGCCGCGGAGGGGAGGCGGCGCTAGCCGTCGAAGGAGTAGTTGTTGACCACGCTGCGCGCGCCGGAGGGTCAGCGGTCGGCTCGCGAAAGCGGGCCGGGGCTGTGCAGGCGCGCGGTGCGCACGGGCCGATGGCAGCGACGATGCGGCAGGCGTCGAAGCGGACCGCCGTCACGCCTTGCTTCGTCGGGTGCGGGCCGGCCCCGCCCCCGCCGGGCCGCCGCCGCTGCTGCAGCGAGCCGCCCTGCGCACGCGCGCCGGGCGAGGCGAGCTGAGGGCGCGGGGCGGGGAGGTCGGGGCGCTGGGGCGCCGACCTGGAGGCCGTAGCGCTGGGCGCCGGCGCGGAGGTCGAAGACGCGGATGAAGTTGTCCGCCCCGCCCGAGACCGCCTTGTACCCGTCCACCTGCCGGCGCGTCAGGGGCAGGGCGGTTGGCCTCGCGGGGGTGAGGTCGCCTGGAGGGCGTGCGCGGGCCCGCCGGCGTGCGTGGCGAGGGTGCGGCCGGCCTCGGGGGCGCGGGCGCGCAGGTCCCACTGCGCCGGGGCTCAGGGCGGCGCGCGGGGCGAGGAGGCGAGGCGGACCGCGCGGACAGAGCCGTCCTCGTGGGCGGAGTAGGCGCGGTCGCAGGCCGGCTGCCCGTCCCACTCCAGGCACGTCACGCCCGGCAGCGGCGCCCCGGGGCCCCCGCAGCTCGTCACGCGCTGGCCCGTTGCCACGTCCCACAGCCTGCGCGCGGGGCGGTGAGGGGAGGGAGGGGAGGGGGCGGGCGGGGCGGGGCGGGCGCCAGAGGGAGCGGTCGGCGGAGGCGGCGAGGAGGCGGTCCGCGGAGGGGAGGTGCACGGCGTGCGTCACCGCCCCCGTGGGGCCCGCCAGCGCCCCCAGCCGCCGCCCTGCCCCGGCGCCCGCGCTCGGCCGGAGGGGCGGCGGTCGGGGCGCAGGGGCCGGGGCGGGTCGGGGCGGGGCACCCTGGACGCCGCGGAATGAGATGTCCTGGCGGACGTCCCAGAGCACCACCTCCCCGCCTGCGCCCGCCCGTGAGGCGCCGCGGGGGCACGGGAAGCCGGCCGGGGGCGCGCCTCATCGCCGGCGGCGAGGGCGCGGACGGAGCCCGACGCGACGCCGCGCAGGGGCGCCACGCACGCCACGGGGCGCCGGTGGCCCGTGAAGACCTGCCGCGGCGCCCGGGCCTCGGCGGCGCCGCACAGCGCGCGGGGCGGGGCGGGCGGGGCGGGGCGGCGGGCCTGCAGGAGAGTCGCGTCGCCGGGGCGCCGGCCGCCGGCAGCGACCAGTGCTTCACGAAGCGGTCCGTGCCCGCCGAGAAGACCGACGAGCCGACTGCGGCGAGGGCCGTCACCGGCCCGTCGTGCGCCCTAACCTGCACCCGCCGCGGCGTCAGCCGCCGCCGCCACCACGCGCCTCCTGCCCCGCGACGCCCAGCGACGGCGGCGCACCTCGCTGAGGCAGTCGCCGGCTGCGGGGCCGGGATGGGGCTCAGCGGTCCGCGGGGAGGGGCGGGCGGCGCGGGGCGCACAGGCGAGGGACCAGACGCGGAGAGTCGAGTCGTCGGAGGCTGTCACGAGGCGGCCCGCCGCCTCAGCGGCCGCCGTCACGGCGCCCGTGTGGCCCTCGAGAGTCAGCTTGCACTCGTTGTCCGCGGGGTCCCAGACGCGCGCCGTGTGGTCGGCCGACGCCGTCGCCACGCGGCCCGACTCCAGCAGCAGCACCTCTGCGCCGGCGCGCGCCCCTCGGACCGGGCCGGGCGGGGGCGTCGACGTCGTCCTTCAAGACGCGACGGGCGCACCGGTCACGTACTGCGCGTGCCCTTTGAGAAAATGAACGTCGAAAGTGCCGACGACCCCCTTGTCGAAGCGCTTGCTGATCTCCGCGCGCTTACGGAAGCATTCGAACCAATTGCCGCTGTTCGAGTAGCGCTCCAGCCGGAGGAAGCCATACTCCCTGACGCAGAACTCGCGCCAGAGGGCCCTGTCGTGCGCAACGTCAACCCAGTGAGATGCAACCTGCGTGTGGTGGTAGATTAGATAAACTGGAGCGTTTGCGAGTCGGGCGGCCGCGGCGGCCGCACTTGGGAGACTCTGCAGACGTCGGGCGGGACTAAGGCGGGCAGGCGGGCGGGCGCACTTGGGAAATTCTGCAGACGTCGACGGGACTAAGTCCCCGGAGGATCTCGACCTTCAACTCGTCTGGGAGCATTGCCGTCAGGTCCCGCTCGCCCGCGTCGCCGCCCATCTTCAATGTTTCCACTCGAGCTCTTTCAGCTGCGTATACGTAGATCTAGAAGCGCCACTAGTGGCCCACTACGCGGTACGGTGCTCGAGCCGTGGATGAAGCTCAGGCGGTGTGGCCCCCCCCCCCGGGGGGGGAACGCTTTGGCAGGGGTACAGGAGAGCTTGCCTGAAAGTTCAAGCTCCGGGCCGTCAGGCGTCACAGGCTTACCAACATCAGCGCTAGCGCCACCTCCGGCCCCGGCCCCCGGGGCGGCGGCGCATGCGCAGGCGCGGCTCAGCGGCTGACCCCTATAGCTATGATGAGCCCTATCAGCTTCTCAGGGCCTTTGATTTCAAGTTTGTGTGGCAAAGGGAGCTCGGCTGCCACGGAGGCCGCGGCGGGCCCCCGGAGGCGGGCGCCGGGCCGGCCCGGGCGGGGCGGGGCGGGCAGGGCGGGGCGCTACTTGGCGTCGAGGGCGCGGTTGAGGGCGTAGGCGCACGAGATCAGCGCCAGGTGCGTGAACGCCTGCGGGACTGCGCCCCGCGCCCCGCGAGGCCCCCTCACGAGGGGCGGAGGCTGGCATGAGGGGGATGGGCGGCCGGCGCACAGTTGCCGAGGGCCTCGCCCGTGACGGCCGTCTCCTCCGAGAAGAGGCCCACGTGGTTCAGGTACCCCAGCACCTGGGGGAGGGGGGCGAGATGAGGAGGGGGAGGAGGAGGGGGGGGGGGGGGTCCCGCGCCTCCTCGAAGAGGGCCCGCGCCTCGCGCAGGCGCCCCCTGTCGTACACCCCGGCCCCTGCCCCCCGCCCCGCCCCGCCCCGCCTCGCCCCCGGCGCAGGCGCAGGCGGGGCCGGGGGCGGCGGGGCGGGGTGGGGCGTACGGGCGAGGGCCTCGATGAACCAGAAGGAGCACATGTTGAAGGTGCCCTCGAGGGCGCCCCCGAGGCCGTCGTCGGTGGCGGCGGCCTGGTAGCGGTGCACGAGGCCGTTGGCGGAGAGGCCCTCGCGCACGGCGTCGAGCGTGGAGAGCATCAGCGGGTCCGCCGGGCTCATGAAGAGCACCAGCGGCATCAGCAGCACCTGCGCCCCGCCCGCGTCGCGAGAGCAAGCAGGGTGCCCTCGAGGCGAGCAGGGTGCGTGGGCGGGGCGGACGGAGGCGTCGAGGGCGTGGCCGTCGAAGGCCTGGACGAAGGAGGCGGCGCGGGGCGAGAAGCCGCGGCGCACGATCTCCTCGTACACCGCGTCCCGCTCGCGGCCCCAGCGCTCGCGCGGGGCCGGCAGGGAGCGCTTCTCCGCGAGGCGGAGGCCCCGGTCGATCGCCACCCAGCACATCAGCTGCGCCCGGGCGATCACATCGAGTCGGATCGGATCGGATCAGATGAGAGGGGGGCGGGCCTTGGTGTAGACGAAGTGCTGCGGCTCCCCCCGCACCTCCCAGATCCCCGCGTCCGCCCGGCGCCAGTTCTCTGCCCCCCGCGATCGCCCCGGCGCGGGGCGGGGCGCGGGGCGGGGCGGCGGCGACCGCAGACGAAGTCGACGAGGTCGACGACGTGGCGCCAGGTCCCGTACTGCCCCCGCGCCCCGCCCCTCGACCGCGCGCCCCGCCGGGCGGGGCGGGGCGGGGCGAGGCGGGGCGCGCACGGGGATCGGGGCGACGTACTGCGGGCAGGGGGGCTGAGAGGAGCGCGGGAGGAGGGGGAGGAGCAGGCGGGGCGGGGCGGGCCTTGTTGACGAGGTAGATGGAGTCGAGGAGCTCGCCGTAGATGTCCAGCTGCTCCTGCGCCCCTCCCGCCTCGCCCCGGGCCCGGCCGGCCCCCGCCCCGCCCCGCTCTGGGGCGGGCCTGGTGCTTGGCGGAGTTGCCGACGCGGACGGGGGCGGAGGCGCGGTAGCCGCGGAAGTGGCCCAGCACCTCCTCCTCCGGCACCTGCCCGCCCCGCCCCGCCCCGCCCCGCCTCAGCCGCCCCCGCCGGCGCGGAGACGGGCCTGCGCGCGCGCCTCCGTCCCGTCCACCCGGTATATCAGCTGCGCCCGGCTCTGAGACCGGAGCGTGGCGCGGAGCCGAGCGGGCGGGCGGGGCGGGGCGCGCGTGGAGGCGGACGGGGCGGCCGACGCCCTGCTCCTCGGCGCGCTGCTGGAGCCAGGCCATGAACTGGGAGGCCTCGGCACGGAAGCCCAGGCGGATGAAGGCGTAGACGACGAAGGCGCTGTCCCGCAGCCAGCAGAAGCGGTAGTCCTGCCCCGCCCCGCTCTCAGCGCGCGAGCGGGGCGGAGCGGGGCGGGGCGGGGCGGCGCGGGCCCAGTTGCGGGCGCCGCCCTCGAACTCGGGGAGGCCGAAGGTCGGCGCCGCCACGATCGCCCCCGTCGGCGCGAACGTCAGCCTGCGCAGCGGCCCGCGGCTCGCTGGCTCGCGTCGCGCGGGGCGGGGCGGGGCCGGCGGACAGCTTGAGGCAGAGGGCGGAGCGGCGGACGGTCTCCCGCCAGCGGCCCTGGTACGTGCACTGCGCCCCGCCCGCTCGCCGCCGGCGCGTGGCACGGGGCGGGGGCAGGCCTGCCTGGGCGATCCAGCGCTCCCAGTAGCGCAGCGTCTCGTCGAGCAGCCGCTCGCCCTGCGCCGCCGGCGTGGGCCCCGGGGCCGCCGGCGGGCGAGGGGCCCCCTCGGCGTACCTCGCGGGGCTCCAGCACGGGCCCCGAGGGCCACGCACAGCCCGCCGCAGCGCCTCGTGGGCCGTCCTCGGCGGCCGGCGGTCCCCCCACGGAGGCGACGCTGGACCCCGGGGCGGGCGGCACGCCATCGGAGCGCTCGCAGGCCTGGGGCAGTGGCGGGGGCGGTGGGCGCGGGTGCCTCCTCGCGGGCGGGGCGGGGGCGGGCCTGGAGGGAGAGGAAGAGGCTCTGGCCCTCGGCGAGCTCGAACTCGCACGCCACGCCCGGCCGCGCGGCCGCGTCCCCGGGGTCGCCCCCCGCCTCGGCCCCCGCAGGCAGCCTGCAGGGCGGGCCGTCGGTCCGGCGTGGGGCGAGGCGGGAGGGGAGGAAGGGACGGACCCGTCGATGGCGAAGGGAAGAGAGGAGACGAGGGCCAGGGCGAGGGAGGGGCCCTGAGTGCCCTTTGAGCGCGAGGGGAGAGGAAGGGACAAGGGGTGACGGGTCCCCACCTCAAAGACGGCGCCGTGGCCCGGGAAGAGGGCGACGCGGTGCCCCTCGCGGGCGTAGTTGAGGGCGGGGCGGCAGTGCACGCGGAACCGCAGCCGCCCGCGGTTCACGGAGACCTGCTGGGTGCATCAAGCCGCCGCCGGGGCGGGCAGGCCGACGGGCGGGCGGGCGGGCCGGCGGGAGGCCGGCGGGCGGGCGGGCGGGAGGCGAGCCTTGCGGACGAGGCGGTGGTGCTCCCGATGGCTCTGCGGGAGGCGCGTATGCGCGTCGCTCCCGCATGCCCGCACCGCCGCCTCCTCCCCGCCCCCGGCCGCCTCGCAGCACTCCCCGCCCTCGCCCATCGCCGGCGCCGCCCCCGTCACCGACCGCACCGCCGCCCTGTGCGTGCGTGAGCGCGCGATGCATCGCTCCGGGACGGTTTGGCGCGGCGAGGTGCGGTGTGTGCACCGGCGCTGGCGGCATCGATCGAGGACGAGCAGCCTTTCTCCCTCGCTCAAGGCGGCCGGCGGGAGCGTCATGAAGTCGACAATCTCCCCTATTCCTGCGTCACAGAAGAACCGTGTGCACACGACGTTTGAATCCGGCAAATAGAACTGCTTCGGGGCTCGGTGCGGGTGCGGCGCCCCCGGCGCTGCTCCTGCGCCACGTACGCGCAGCTTATGCGGGCGCCGATATCGATCGGGAGGGAGCAGCGCCTGCGGGGCCTCGCGCCGGCGCACTGATCGATATGGAGAAGTGGCCGGCGTCATCGTCCAGCAGCGATGCGAACACGCTCGGCGAGTCGAAGAACGGGAAGCAAAAGAAATCAATGGTTCCGCTCTTGTCGACAAGCGCCGCGGTGCGGCAATTCCCGATGAGCGCGTGGTCGTCGATCGCTGCGGTACCGCAGGAGCAGGCGCGCTGCGGTGTGTGCGGCGCGCTCTGGGCGCCCGGCGCTGAGCTCATGGCGGCGAGCGCACTCTCACAGTTCGAATTGACTTTAAGGGTACACTCCCCGCGGGGGCCGACTGAAAGAAGGGGTACCAGGTCGCGGGTTCGGCTCCGGCTAGGGACGTTCGTGTCGTGCGGCTTCTGGCGGCCGTCCGGATGACCTCAGGCGACGTGGAGCGCGCCCATTGCAGAGGCAGCATCGTAAATAGCTGAATTTTAGGCCGCCAGCTTCGTGTGCCCAAGCTCGGTTCGCGCGGCGAAATGGGCGCCCTGGACGACGCCCTGTCGCTCGTGCGCTCTTCGAAAGTGAGGGATAGGAAGGTGCGAGCGCTCTCCGCTGCGCGCACGCACAGGGCTGGCAGAATGCACGTTCGCCTCTGACACGGGTCGGGCGCAGGAGGGGCTCAAGCAGGTGGCGGACATCGTCTTAAAGCCCGAGGAGCTCAAAAGGCTCGATCGAGCGGTGCTGCAGGACGCGACGGGCGGCCTGGACCGTGCGCTGCCGTCCCGCGCCGTCGTCCCGCCGCGCCCCGCCCGACCGTACGCGCGGCGTGCACTGTAGACCAGCTCTCGTGGGACGATCTCTTCAAGCAGCTGCTGAAGGCGCTAAAGGAGGAGATCGCGCACCAGGCGGGCCAGAAGACGGGCGTCAAGTCGGCCGAGACGAGCAACATCCTCCGCCGCGTCGTCACCCGCGCCTCGCAGGGCGCCCGTGCGTCCCTCGCGCCCCCGCGCCGCTGCCGGCGCGGCGCGCCGACGGCGGCGCAGTGCTGCGGGCCCACCGGCTGTGGGTGTGCGGCCCGAAGATCCTGAAGCACTGCCGGGAGCTGCTGCAGAAGGGGGAGGATGAGGGGGACTGGCGGCGGTCGGCGTACGCGGCGGTGTGCTCGGACTACGCGGACGTGGTGCGGCGCGTGCTGGAGGCGCTGGGCGACTGCCCGCACCTCGTCGGCCCCGCCCACTTCGGGGGCCTCGTGCGGGCCCTCGCCCGCCGCGTCGTCGCCGGCGAGCACGGGCGCGAGGCGCCGCTGCAGCAGCTCGCGCAGACGCTCGAGGCCGTCGTGCGCGCCTTCGCGCTGGACCCCGAGGCGCGCGACGTGCGCGGCCTCTTCCTCTTCTTCCGCGAGCACCTGGCCGCCGAGGGCCGGCGCCTCGAGGAGACGACCCCCGTCGAGCTCCTCGCCACCCTCAACGCCCTCCTCCGCGCCCACGCCCTCGAGTACCCCCCGGAGACGCACGCCCTGACCCTCGCCCTCCACCCCACCGTCGCCGCCGCCCTCGCCCCCGGCGGCGTCCGCGCCGCCCGCCTCCGCGAGGAGCTCGTCCAGTACCTGCGCGCCGCCCTCCGGCTCGAGCACTCCTGCTACGGCCCCGCCCGCGAGGCGGCGGCCGAGCCCGGCTCCGGGGGGCGCGGGCGGCGGCGGCGCGGCGGCGGGTGGAGGAGCTGGGGCACCTGCTGTTGGGGGCCTGGGCGAGCGCTTCCTGCCGGCGGCGGCGGCCGGCTCGTCGACGCTGGTGAACGCGCGGCTGGCGGGGCGGATGCGGGTGACGCGCGCCGAGCGGCCCCTCGCCGACCTCGCCGCCGACCTCCTCCACCGCATGCTCGCCTGGGCCCCCGCCGGCCCCGACCCCCGCTCCTCCGCCCCGCCCCGCCCCGGGGCCCTCCTCCCAGCGCGCCGGCCCCGGGCCGCCCCCGCCAAGCGCGCCCGCGGCCCCGCTTCGCCGGCCGAGCTGGCCCGTACCGCGCCTCTCGCCCGCCCCGGCGCCGGCCGACGCCCGCGCAGGTCCAGGCCGGCTTCGCTCACCTCGCGGGAAGGACGCGCACAAGGCCGTCGCCTGGCCCGCCCGCCCTGCCCCGTCTCCGCTGCCCCGCCCCACTGACTCCCGCCCAGGCTCATCGTCTGCTCGCACGCCCTCGCGGCGTACCCTGGGGCGCTGGCGGGGCGGTGGCCACTGCTACCGGGCCTCCTGCAGGCCGTCGCCGCCTTTGTGGACACGCGCGCTGCCCCCGCCCCACCCGCCGCCCCCGCCAGCGCCCTGACGCGCTCGGGGCAGGCCGGAGGAGCGCCCGTCGGAGGCGATGGCCTGGTCCCTCGTCTTTCTCCGCCGCGCCGCCCGCGCCGCCGCCCGCCCGCCTCCGGGCGCCCCGCCGAGGGCCTTCGGCGCGCCGGCGCTCTGGGCCTCGCTGCACCGCGCCCTCGCGCGGCGGCTCGGGCGCACGCGTGGCGGCCGCACCGCGAGGACGCGCTGGCGGCCCTCGCGGCGGCCGCCGACGCCGGCCTCCTCCCCGCCCCGCTCGCCCCCGCGCCCGACGCCTCCTCGCCTCCCCGCCCTTTGCCGGCGACGCCCGCCCGCCCCGCCGGCCGGGACCCTGCCGGTCCGGCCCGCCCGCCCCTCGCCGCCCCCCGACGCCCTCCGCGCTGCGGCTGCTGGCGGCCCTCGCGCGGCGCGGCGAGCTGTCCGACGCCCCCGACCCGCTCCGCCCCGCCGCCGCCACCTGGGCCCTCGTGCGCCGCCCCGCCCTGCCCCTCGGCGCCGCGCTGCGCCGCGCGGGGTGACGGGGCGGCAGAGCGCGCCGCTGCACGGCGAGGCGGCCGGCGTCGCCGCGTGCCTCGCCGCCCTCGCGGGATCGCCCCGTACGCCCCGCCGGCCCCGCCCCCGGGGCCGAGGAGGGGGCCGAGGAGGCGGAGCTGGCGGCGGAGGAGGCGGAGGCGGCGGCGGACGAGGCGGGGGCCCCGAGGCCGACGAAGCGGCGGCGGCGGGGCCCTCGAGGAGCAGCTCCGCCGCCTCTCCGGTGCCCCGCCCCGCCCGGAGCTCCTCTACGCGCCGCCCGCCGACTCCGCGCAGGCTGGCGCGCCCTCTATGAGGACCCGGGCCCCTCTCCCGGCGCCCCCGCCCTCGCCCCCGGCCCGCCACGGCCGGCGGCGGCGGCGGCGGCGGCCGTACACGCGTCGGTGGCGGCGGCCGTGCAGGAGCGGCTGGCGGCCCTCGCGGCGGCCCCGAGGAGGGCAGTGCCCCGGCCCGGAGCCGCCGGCCTCGCAGTCGCAGTCGCAGCCGATGCTGACGAGCCGCCGGGCGCCGCCGCGGGCGGCCCCCGCCCCCGCCCTGCCCGACGCCCGCGCCGCCCTTTTCTACGCAGACTGCCTCGCGCGGTGCCCCGCCCCCGCTTTCCGCTCGCGCGGGGCGCGATGGGCCGGCAGGTACGGAGCGGCCGTCGTGCGGGCCCCCGGTGCGGGGTCCTCCCACGACGGCTCCCTCGCGCCCCTCCACGCCGCCCTCGCCGCGGTCCGCCCGTCCCGCCCGGCCCCCGCCCGACCGGCGCCGACTCGCGCGCAGGCGCTGCGGGTGGCGGCGGAGGCGCTCGTGCGGCCGCCGCTGGAGCAGCTGCCGCGCCCCGCGCTGCGCACTGTCCTCCGCCTCGCCGCCGCCGTCTGGTCGCGCCTGCCGCCAGCGGCCGGGCTGCGGCCGCGGGGCGGGGCGGACGAGGACGCGCTCTCGGAGGCGGCCGGCGCCTGGGTCGCCTTCCTCAAGCGCTTCCTGCCCCCACACGCGCGCCCCTCCCGTCCCATCTGCCCGCACGAGCGCCGCCTGAGTGCCGGCGCCGCGCAGTTCGACCCGCAGCGGCAGTGCCACGTGTGCGTCGAGGCCGGCGCGGCGGCGGCGGCGGCGGCGGACGACGACGACGGCTTCGGGCCGCCGGCCTCGGGCCCTTCCGCCGTCCGGCCGCCCGCGGCACGGCGTGGCGACGCGTTCGACCTGTCGGACGACGAGGGGGCCCCTCGCAGGGCCCCTCCTCGCTCCACCGCAAGCGCCCTCGCAGCCCGGCCCCCGATGCCGACGGCTCGGCGGCGGAGGTGGCGAGCGCGGAGGCGGCGTCGGTGGAGGCGGCGGCGGCCGGCACGCGCCTGCTGGGCGCCCTGCTGCGCCTCGAGGCGCGGGCCCCGCGCTGGCTCCACCCCAGCCTCCCCGACGCCGCTCTCCGCCTCCTCGCCGAGGCCCGCCGCGCCGGGGCGCCCCCCGCCGGGCCCGCCTGACGCGCGCGCGCAGCTGATGCGGGCGCCGATTGGGCGGGAGCAGCGCGTCTACCTGGCGGGGCCCTACGTCGGCCTCTTCCTCGCGGCGCCCCTCGCCGCCGCCGGCTCCTGCCGCGCCGGGGCCAAGGCCGCCGCCCTCGCCGCCGTCCAGGCCGCCCTCGACTGGGAGCAGGGCGAGACAAAGATCAACCCCGGTGCCGCCGCCGGCCCGTCGAAGACGCGGCAGGCCCCGCGGGCCTGACGCGGCGGCCGCGCAGCGCTGCTGGAGGGGGTGCTGCAGGTCGTGGCCCGCGCGCTGCGCTTCATGCCGCACCGCGCCGACCTCCCCGCCTGGGCCGCCGCCGGCGAGCGCGCCGGGGCCCCTGCGGCGCCCCCGCCGAGTTCGCCGCCGTCGTCGCCGCCGCCGTCCGCATCCTCCTCTGGTTCTCCGCCGTGCGCCCCGGCCCCCGCCCCTCGCTCGCTTTCCGGGCACCCTCGCCCCTCACCCCGCTCCCCAGGAGCTCACGCTCGCAGCCAAGGCGGCGGCGGCGGCGGCGGGGCAGGGGAGCCCCGGGGCGGACCCGTCGCAGGCGGGCGGGGGCGGCGCGGGGGAGGGGAAGAAGGCGGGGCTGGGGACGGCGCTGACGCGGGGGGTGCGGGGCGCGTTCGTGCGGGCGGTGCGGGCGGTGGTGCTGCGGGACGAGGCAGCCGTGGAGACCGACCAGGAGCTCGTCCAAGCCTTCCTCCCCCGCCTCAACGACGGTCCGCCCCAGGCGCCCGCGCCCCGGCCGAGGCGCCCCGGCCGACGCGCCGCGCGCAGAGTCGTACGCGGTGCGGCTGGAGGCGGGGCGGGCGGCGCGGTGCCTCTTCGCGCGCTGGGCGGGGGCGGCCGGCATCTACGAGTCGATCACGGACCACCTGCCGCCCATCGCCCTCAAGGCGGCGGAGGAGGGGGGCGGGGAGGGGGCGCCGCGGGCGGAGGCGGGGCGGGAGGAGACGGCGGCGGCGGCCCTCTGCGAGCTCCTCCAGGCCGTCGATGACCTCCAGGCGCCCGCCCCCCGCGCGAATCCGCCCCCCGCTCGCCTCACCGCTCCCCCCGGCGCGCGCGCGCAGGCGCCGATCTGCTTCCGCATGTGCGGACTGGCGGGGATGCGGGCGGACCTGGGGCCGCTGGTGCGGGGCCTGCTGGGGGCGGCGGCGGGGCGCCTGGGCTTCGAGGACGCGGCGGCGCTGCTGCGGGCGCACGCGGAGTACCTGGTGGCGCGCTGGGCGGCGGAGGCGCCCCACGAGGACCTCTTCCGCTTCCCCTTCCACCTCCTCGCCTGCACGGACGTCGTCGACTTCCTGTGCGGCCCCGCCGGCCCCGCCCCGCCCCGCACCGCGCCGGGCCGCGCCCTCTGCCGACGCCGGGGCGCAGGCGGGTGCACCTGCGGGAGGTCGGCTCGGCGCTGATCGCGCGGGGGGAGCGGGAGGCGCTGGAGACGGTGGCGCAGCACCTGCAGCACCACGTCCGCCCCGCCCGCCCCAGCCCGGCCCCGGCGACTCGGAGGGCGACCCCGAGGCGGACCTCAAGCGGGCGCGCAAGTACATCGCGCGCGAGGCCGGCCCCCGGGGGGCCGCCCTCGTCCTCGCCGCCCGCGTGCAGGGCCTCCTCTCCGAGGAGGCCGCCCGCGCCGTCCTCGAGGGCCTCCTCCCCGCCCTCGCCCAGGAGCCCGTCCGCCCCGCCCCGCCCCGCCCCGCCCCGCCCAGCCGGCCCCGGCGCTGAGGGCGGGGGCAGGTGGGGCGGCTGCTGCACAGGCGGCAGGAGGAGGTGGCCTACCACCTCCTCTCCTTCGCGGAGGCCGAGGGGGCAGAGCCGGAGGAGGGCCCCCCCGCCGTCCCCCGCCTGCAGCCGCCCGCCTTGCAGGCCGCCCTCCGCAGCCTCGCCGGCCTCTTCGAGAAGGAGTCGCCGGCCGCCCTGGCGCCCTTCTCCCGCCCGGAGGCCGTCCACCGCCTCCTCCTCCGCCTCCACGCCGACGTCAACGGGCCCGCCGCCGGCCCCCTCGGGCCCCGCCTCCTCCGCCGCCGCTTCGCCGCCTTCAACGCCTACGTCGCGGCGCTCGGCGGGGCCCTCCTCGC